>SNQJ01S0038052.1:42772-75966 GCA_010110895.2 Picea sitchensis | reverse complement strand
TAATGTATATAACCCATTGACAATTTGAATAATAAATTTTACTTCATCATCATCAATTAGAAAATTAAATTAATGGTATCTCAAGTAAGTAATTTAATTAGATACAACCATATATATCAAATTATATGAAATATGACAAAACCATGTATTAAATAAGTAATTTAACAAAATATCATGATAGAGTTTAAGCTAACATGCAATGGAACAATCCTGGATGGGGTGACACGAGGTCAAGCTTCCACCAAGGTTATGGGTCACGTCGAGGCCTCCCTTGTCATACTCAAGATCGACGATCACCAACAATCATTAAATTCAAACCTGCCTACTCCCTCGACTCTCCCTCCATCTGGAGTTGGCTATGGATCTCTCTCATATGAAGGGGATAAACTACAAGATCCAATGATAATATAGTTGAATGATTGAGATCTAGGTCATGATGGCTTCAGAAATGATCTTTTATCCTACGTTGAGCTCCTTCTGGTCTATCTCGACTATTGTCTCCATCCTTTTCTGTCTCTTGTCTCTCTTCCTAGCTTTAAATTTTCCTTTTTTCCTCACCAAGTTTCTTCTCTTCCAACCTTGGGTTGCTTTCATACCCCAGGAACGAGGCAGGTTAAGACATGCAAGTGGTATACGTTATGATCTCCGTGGTCATGATTATCGTGATTGTCAATCGCTTGGCTCTGGTTTTGATTGTTCTTGTCACTCTGTAATTTCCAAATGAACCCCTCCCCCTGTCACTGTTGTGGAATATGTTCAACCAGCCCTCAACCATCACTCATCCTCCAACCCCATTATCCATATTCCCAACCTTGACATTACCTCTAGTTCCCAAACTCCACCAACCCTCCATCCTGGTTTCACTGATGCTCAAGAAAGAATTGATATTGGCACTTCACAGGGACAATGCTGAATACAAGTTCAGGCAAGAATTGATGTAGAAAAGGCTGGATTGTCTCTTGGACTCTTGCATGGAAGATCCACAACAATGGCACAACTATGAGGAATTACTTCAAGCTGTTATGGTTCCTAAATGGCTGAACTCGTCCATGCATGATTTTCCTCATAGTTATCTTAGTAAATAGATTTTCATGGCTTGTTCTGTTTTGGTCCTCCTCATTTCAGCATGGCTAGTAAGATCTTAGGGCCATCCTTTTTTGTATGCTCATAGACCAAGGACTACTTATTTCGATTTAAACTCTGTAACAATGTGTTTATCTAGCTGCTCTAGCACAGTTTTTTGGAACTTTCACACGTGGAGGTGGGGCTGGTTTCCTTTGTTGGCAGCCTCAACACCAATGCCACTGATATATTTTGTAATTTTAGATTATGACAAGTAATACAAAATGCTAGCTTATATATAAAATAAAAAAAAACATGTAATGGAACAAATTAAAACAAATATATCTCAAGTACTCAATATGCCATGAGATCATTTAAAATTTCATATCTATAAAATGTCGTAATTTAAACATTGAAAGTATCATAAAGTAGTGTCCTTAGAAATGTAGTTTCAACTAGGAGTGTTAGTAGTGCTACTAGCAACATTGATACCATGTCAACCACCACTTGGCCACGACCAACACAGTGAATCAACCTCCTCTTCATGGAGGGAAATGAAATTTGATCTAAGATTCCCCACATAACATCTTCATTCCTCAACTTTTTCCCCATCTAGACCCAATGCTTCTACTGTTATCCATTCCCTGCATCCTGTCAAATCCTGGCCCAATGAATTTGCTTCCATAGAGAGAAGATACCTTGAATGTGAAGGATATACATTAGATCAACGTACAATTTAAAATCATTTTCAGCTCCATCCCACAAATCCTCCCCGATTCACACGCTTTTTCCATTTTCTATCTCTACACATCCCATTCACTTATAAGAGGGAAAACATCAACCAATGCTTTCCACACCATCGAGCTATTTGCCACAGACTTCCTTGGTTATCAAAACCATTCTTCAATCGTCATTCCAGCTAAATACTTTGAGAGCATCACTCTGCTCCATAACATTTTGTTATGAACAAGCCTTCATAAGATCTTAGTTGCTAGAGCCTTGCTAAACCGATAAATTTTCTTTATCCCCCAACCCCCCAACTTCTTAGGTGTTGTGATGCGATACCACTCGATGAGGGGAATACCATTAACTTCCTTTTTACCAAACCATAGAAACTAGAAACAATCTTTCTTGATTTTGGTTAAAATTCCTTTGGGAATTTTTGCAATTGATGCTCAATACACTGAGATGTTGCTAATCATTGAATTAATAAGCACAAGATGACCTCCTCTCGACAACCATCGGTGGACCTACATATATATTCTCGCTTGTATATTTTTGAAAAGCCACATCCAATTGTCCACGGACTAAGCAGTTGGTTTCAACTTGAAATCGAGGTATTTTAGCTCAACATCGATACTTTTACGAGGAAAAGGAAGGATATTTTCCAAATGGACAAGAATCTCCTCCTACAAAGAACTCTCTAACAAATTTGACTTAGCCAAGTTGATTTCCATCCTTGTATTTGAACAAAACATATCCAAAATGTCTCAAAAAATTTGGAATTCCTTCACAGATCCTGCACCAAAGATCAATACATCGTCAACACAACGCAAGTGAGTTAGAAATTATGCCGGAGTGATTTTAATTCCTTTCAGGAGCTCTCTCCTCCTTGCATTTGCTATTAATTTTCTTAAACCCTCAACAACTATAAGGAACATAAAAGGAGACAAAGGACATCCTTGACGAAGACCCCTAGAAGAGCAAAAAAAGAAGAAGATAGAAACCCATTAATGAGAACAACAAAAGATGTTGACTCGATACACCCCATTATCTAGTTAGCACAAGCCATGTTCATCCCCATTTGAATCGGATAAAGCCTTATAAACACCCAACTAACGTTTTTGTAGGTTTTCAAAAGTACTTATTTCATGATAATAGACAAAATATTTTGGGATTTGATAGAGTGCTTGAGCTAGTGCCATTGCATCATGAATTTATCTCTTATAGAGAAATCTGAATTGCTCCTAAAAAATGATATCACTTAGGATAGGCTTGAGTCTGTTCACTATTATCTTGGATATTAGCTTATAAATCAGAAAACATATATGCTTATAAGATTACAACATGAAAAATATATGTGTGTGTGTGTGTGTGTGTCAAATGGGTGTAGCTCGGGTGGTTGGGAGGAATGATTGTTATCCTCCCCACCCATGTTCAATTATGACAAGTGAGATGCTGAACTCTTAATGAGTATAGTGTTGTAATGGCCTTCGGCACTGTTTTTTTTCCAAGTTACAAAGCCCAGGGAAACCCCCCAAGTACTTCCTCTCATTTCGTGGATGGTACCCGGGAAAACCCTAAAATATCCAGGACACAAGGCCAATAAAAAACAAGGATCAAAGCCATTACAACAATATACTCATTATGAGCTCAACATGTCACTTGCGGGAATTGAACCCAGGTGGGGAGGATAACAATCATTCCTCCCAACCACATGAGCTACACCCAATTGATAATGGACCAATGCTATGTTGACAAAGCCTAGAGCTCCTGTAGAATCCAGTTTACCTTGTGTACCATCCTTGGAATGAGGGAAAGTTCTCGACGAGTTTCCCCATGTGTGTGTGTGTATTTTCGGTTAGCTACACTATATATACATTCATTAAGTGTCATCAATCAATATATGGACTTTGCTAACCAACTCGATTGTAATGTTATTTTTAATGCATAAATTTAACTCCATCTAAACTTTATGTAATGTATATAACCCATTGAAAATTTGGATAACAAATTTTACTTTATCATCATTAATAGAAACAAATAATGAGGTCAAATAGAGCCATATATCAAATAAATAAGTAACGAAGAAAATTAAATTAATGACATCTCATGTAAGCGATTTAATTAGATACAACCATATATATCAAATTATATGAAATATGACAAAACCATGTATTAAATAAGAAATTTAACAAAATATCATGATAGATGTCAAGCTAACATGCAATGGAACACATTAAAACAAATATATCTCAAGTACTCAATATGCCATGAGATAATTTAAAATTGCATACCTATAAAATGTCATTATAATTTAAACATTGCATGTATCATAAAGTAGTGTCCATAGAAATAGAGTTTCAACTAGAAGTGCTAGTAGTGCTACTAGCAACACTGATACAATGTCAACCACCACTTGGTCACCACCCTTAGAATCACCACCTATCAGGGCATCACCACCACCCCAAACACCACAACTACCACCACCACCTTCAACAGTATCACCAAGCTTTGAAGGTGCATCTTCCTCTAGATCACGTGATCTCCTATGTTTCCTACCTTTTGCACATCATTATGCTTTAGGAACCTCCATAATATGCCAAAACCATCATGCCATGTCTCATTGCATCTACCTAAGAATCATCTAGTGCCATTATTGACTCATGTTTATTGTTCATGTTGCCTCAACACCAAAATTGGTTGGCAAATCACATAAGGCAGTAGTTACCCTATGTTAATATCAATCAACATGGCCCATACGACATTGTCCAAAGCCATAATAGAAAATTAGATCCTCTGGCTTGTCAGCTAGCTCATTCGAGATTAGTGGTGGCACATCCCCTACTACTTCACTAACAAAAAAGTAATCATCCATACTAATTATCACATTTACATGATCTTATTAAAAACATGATGCACATTAAATATGGAACGAAGTATTTTATCTTAGCTAAAAAAACATGATACATTTACATTTCTCATGAATAAGCTCATCATTAGAAATTGGGAGAGGATGTTAACCTCATGCAAACCCATGCTCACATATGGGTATGGTACAAAGCTAAAATGTAACTACTATCAACTATGGCTAAGCATGGGGATTCTTTGATGGACCTCGTCAGGAATCTCCAGGAAAGTTTCACGCTGGTGTTTTTTTTTTTTTTTTAATCAATCTAATCATTTTAAATTGAAGTTAGCAATAGGGCAAGGCACAAGCAATGGCGTTCAACTATATGCAATGTGGCTCCTTTTGAAGATAACAATATAAAAAAGGTTTTAAAAAGTTTCAAATCTTTGGAGACTCCAAGATAATGGTGGATTAGGCAAATAAAAAAATGTAGAATTGAAAACTTGGCATTAGAACTTATTACGAACCAAATATTAGAGGTGAAGGGGAGCTTTGAATGCATTTATTTTTCTCATGTTTATTGAGAGTTCAGTAGAAAGAGACATGGCAACATAATACCAATGCAAGGCTAGATGGGTATGTGAACTCTATCATTGATGGTCACCTTCAATTATTGCAATTGGTTTTATCAAATGGTACCTTGGTTTTCACAAAATACCATGGACAAAGACTTCCCACGAATTCCATTACTCAACATGATGATGAGCCAGAGAGATCAAAAAAACCAATTCTATGCAATGAGTAAAGGGAGAAATAATAACAAGTCAAGGAAGAAGGATTAAGAGATTGGAGGTGTTGGTGGTCTACGTTTGTCTAGAATATTGGTGGCACTAATAGTATATAATTGAAGTGGAAAGGGTCCTGGATAGCTCCAGGAAATAAACAAACCTTGATTAGTTTAAGAGGCACCCAATATGGGGAAGAGCATAGAGGGGTCGGTGGTTTTTCTAGTTTGAGAAGGAATAAAAAAAGGCTTTATGGAAAATATAATATGTACAGAGAGAGAGTTTGTGTGTTGTTAATAAAAAGGGGGGTGAAACATAGCTTGATTTTGTGGTCTTCCAGTGTGTTCCCACTCATACCAGGTGAGAACTTGTTATTTCAACTAGAGGTAAGACCGAGAAACTTTCATTAGGGTTACAGTGAGGATTATGCTCAGTTGGTTCCCCAATATCCCTAGCATACTCTCTTTACATTGTTTTTTGAATTGATTTATGGTGAAAATACATTATTTTGTTTCAATTGTTGGTTTGGTGCTCAATTTCAAAGAGAATTATCTAGAATGGTTATGGAAGATCAAGCATGCCCTAATATTCAATGATCTTTGGGATGAGATTTGTGACAGTGATACAAAACCTACAATGGATAAAGATCTTGCCACATGGAAAAATAAAGACAAGAAAGAATATGCCTTGATTGCTGATTCTATAAGTGAACATGTGAGTCATCATATTAGATCTATCAAATATTCTTGGAGTGCTTTGAATAAGTTGAAATATCTGTATGATTCACATTCATAATTAGATCTAATTTAATTGTTGATGAAGCTCTTCAACCTAGAGATGAAGGATAATCATCCCATGGCTTTAGCATGTGAAATTAAATCCATCATGCATGATGTTGATGCTATTGGTGTGAATATAGACATTTCTCTCACTACCTTCATCAAGGCCCTCTACCAACCCCACAGATTCTCACTATCTTGAATCACTTCAAGCTAGTGGACAATGGAAGTTCCTTGATTTTGACTCTTTGGTGGAGAAAATTGTAGAATGTGAAAAATATTTCCGGAAGAAGATAGTTTAGTTGAATGGAGCGACTATCTTCCTTGCTCAAAAAGGAAAGAATTAACCACATGATTTTTCTAGGGAGAATGTAGTAAGAGAGGATGTGGAAAGATGAATTTCAAAGGTAGGAGGGTAGGCATAATCAAGGTGAGGGATATAACCTTCACTATGTTCGTTGCAACAAGAATGGCCATGAAGAAAAGACATTTAGGATCCCATGGGATAATATCAAAGAACAACAAGAAGAAAAGGAAGAAAAAGGTAAATACCTTAAATCCACTCATTTTTTATTTTATCATTGCAATATTGACATAAATGAATATTTGTTCAAAATGTCATTTGATTCTTTGATAGATTTTTAGTTACTTGATACTGGTGCTACTTGCCACATGACATTCCAGAGAGATTCCTTTTTAGAATAGAATGACTATGTAGAGGGTGTAATATACTTTGTAGATGGATCCAGCCTCATGACTACAAGAATTGGCACCATCGGACTCAAATTTCCTGAATTGACTAGGATTTTCTTTTACATGATGTCCTCTGTCTTCCTGAGTTATAGAGGAACTTGCTGTCTCTTGTGAACATTCGACATCAAGGCCATTCCATTTAAATGTTTGATGGAAAATTTGAAACAAGGAGGTATTATAATACCATGGTTGTCATGATATGATGGGAGGATCACATATTGTTGAAGTTGAAAGGGACATATGCACATGCGCAAAATTGGTTACCTTTCTCACCATGATGAAGGTAAATTTTCTTCCAGTCTCTTGTGGCATGCTGAATTTGGGAACCTCAATTATGATAGTCTTCATATATTGAAGAAAAATTGATTTTCTAGTTTTCTCAACATTCCAAGAAATTTAAAGCAACGTGATGCATGTATTATTGGTAAACATAGCAAGCAACCTTTCCATGATTCCTCTTTAGGAGCATGTAGAAGGCTAGAATTGACACACTCTGATTTGTGTGGCCCCATGCATGTTCCATTTGCTATTGGTAATAAATATATCATGACTTTTATTGATGACTATACCAAGATGTGTTGGGTTTATTTGTTGCAACATAAATCTTAAGCATTTGAAACATTTAAAAATTTTCATTTATGGATTGAAAATGAAGCAAAATCTTGTATTGGCACTCTTCATAGTGACAATGGAGGGTAATTATACTTCTAATGAGTTTGAAAACTATCTTCACCAACATGGGATCAATCATCAAACCATTATTCTTTACAATCCTACACAAAATAGTTTAGCAAAAATAATGAATAGGACACTCTTGAATATGGTATGTTTAATACTATTTTTCAAGAATGTGAAGTTGATGTTTTGGGATTATGTAGATCCATGTGAAGTGTATGTGAGAAACAAAATACCATCTCATGTTGTTGGGAATAAGAATCCTTATGAAATGTGGTATAACCACATTCCTTTGATGAGGCATCTCAAGGTTTTTGGTTCCACTTGTTATGCCTTAATTCCTAAGGAGAAAAGTAACAAACAAGGTGCAAGGAGATGAAAGTGCATCTTCTTGGGCTACTCAAATACCACTAAGGCATATCATCTTTATGATGAGGTAAACAAAAAATTCATTATTTCCAAAGAAGTGATATTTCTTGAATCCACTAAGAATTACAAGATTGTTGAGTAGTAGGTTGATCCTCTTGATAAATTTGTTGGGAAAGGGATGGAACCTGTAATGAAACAAACAAACAATTATGTAGATAATTGGAGAGGGAATAAAATTTCAAATACAAATGCGGTGTCTAAAGACACCATTACAACACTTAAGCAAAGCACATTGTGATCATAACATTACAATGCATATTGGATCTTGATATCTCCATATGATATCAACTCGATCGCTTCATGACAATGACCCAAGGGGTATGTTATCTATGGCCTCAAGATCTAACCAACTTCCATAGAATCATGAAGATCTTGTCCACATATAATTGTCTGTTGTTAGAGTTAACTCCACCAAATGTGCACCATTGAGTCGGCTCGATAAGGATGTTCGAACTGATTTTCCATGCATCTAACTCATAGTAAATTGCTAGGCTGGTCAATCCACCACCCGACTATATTCGACTATTGATCAACTGTCTGACCGACAAGCATGTCGACTAGTTGACCAATTGATGTAGACATCTAGTCAATCACCCGACCGACTATATCTAGTTTTAGGTCGACTGGCCGATCGACTGAATCCAACATATGTGTGATGAACCATCAATGCTTGATGTTCCAACACCTCCCCATTGGTACAAATCTTTGGAGATTCAAGAGGTGAAATTACATCATCATGACACCCCCCATAATTGCATCTTCATGAATTCCAAGCATCATACGAAGCTTGATAAATCTAGCTTCATCTAAAGGTTTGGTGAAGACATTAACAACCCGATCATCTGTAATTCAATATTCAAGAGAAACAATGTTCTCATGAACCAACTGTCTCTGATAGTGAGCATGGATCTCAACATGCTTCATGTTACTGTAGGAAACATGATTGTCAACAATCTGTATGGCACTTTTATTATCACAATAGATCGTAGTAAAGGTCTGAACAAGAAGCCCAAGTCTTCCCAAAAGTTGGTGGATCCATACTATGGTACTTTCTTGAAGGACGCCATGATATTCTACTTCAATAGTCGACAAGGAGACTACCTTCTGTTTCTTGCATGACCACACCAATGGTCTAGTGCTAAAGTAAAACACATAGCCATAAGTGGAGTTCTGGTCATCACTATCGCCAGCCCAGTCAGAGTCGGTGAAGCTGACCAACGAATATGAACTTCAACAATACTTGATACCAAAATGAGTGGTACCCTTGAGATAGCGGACAATTCTTTTGATCGATTTCCAATGGATTTCTTTAGGGTCCTGCAAAAACCGAGAAACCACACTAACAACAAAGGAAATGTCGGGGTCAACTATGAGTAAGATAAATAAGATTGTCGACCTGTTGTCGATAAAGAGTAACATCTACTGCGAGTGTTTGAAATTTTTTTATGAGCTTTACTCCACATTGAAAAGGAGTAGTACAAGGCTTATAATTGATCATCTTAAAACATGTCAAAATATCCATCACATATTAAGACTGAGAAATGAAAAATCCATCACATAGTGGTAATACTTGAAGAGCTAAAAAATAATATAGAGTACAAAGATCTGTCATGTCAAACGAGTTAGCAAGTTGTTTCTTTTCTCTAGGGATGAGATCATTATTATTGCCAATAATGAGGATATCATATACATATAAAACAACATTGAAAGTGTCTCTATTGGTATGGAGTGCATACAAGTTGTGATGAGATTCACAATGTTTGAAACCGAGAAGAAAAAAGAAACTGTCGATCTTAGCATACCTAGCTCTGGGAGCTTTCTTCAAACCATAAAGCGACTTCTTGAGCCGACAAACCAAATTAGAATCTATCACAAAACCATGTGGTTGTTCCATGAAAATTTCTCCAGATAGGTTCCCATGAAGAAAAACAATCTTCACATCCATATGATGGATTTTCCATCCGAAACAAGCAATAAGGGAAAGAATAAGTTGAACAAAGTTCATCTTTGTAATTGGGGAAAAATTATCAGTATAGTTGATGCCTTATTGTTGAGAAAATATCTTTGCAACTAAGTATGCTTTGTGTCACTCAATAACACCTTCAGAGGTTAATTTGGTCCTGTAGACTCATCGAAAGTTAACAATGTTTTTCCCCATGGTCGGGGAACTAAGTCCCAAGGGTCATTCTTCGACAAACAATCAATTTCTATCTGCATAGAATGTTCCCATTTAAGTCGTCCTTGAGCATCTAAGTAGGAAACATGAGAAACAAATTAAAGTACATGAGTCATCAAGGCAATGCTGGCATGTTGCTTTTGACTTTGAGTTTTTCGTCCCGAGGAGACATCATTGGTATCAACTCCAGTAGATTCAATTGTCTTAACAACCCAACTAAATAAGTGAGTTGTGGTTCACTACAACAGGTTGATC
The DNA here is from genome assembly GCA_010110895.2 of Picea sitchensis. NCBI lineage: Eukaryota > Viridiplantae > Streptophyta > Pinopsida > Pinales > Pinaceae > Picea > Picea sitchensis. The sequence goes on along the minus strand of SNQJ01S0038052.1, from coordinate 65,481 downwards.
AGAAGTCAGAGAGTTTTCAGTTGACAGAGGTGATGAACAAATTGAAATAGAGATCGATGGACTAGTTGACGTGGAGGTCAATGGTCGAGTAGAAATAGGAAATTTTTTCCACTATTCAGTCGAATGACTAAAAAATGGAATAGGAGGATCAGTGTCAGAGACAACAACAAAGGGATCATCCTGCGGTAATCGAAAGGAGGCATTCAACAACTTGATTCCAGAAGACTTCACATAAAACCATACATTTATTTGGATAATGATTTGTTGTTATATAGGATCAAGCAATCAATATGATTTCAACTCTTCAGAGTAGCCCATCATGATGCAAGCATGAATCTATGCATCAAAATTCTTTCTATGATCATAATAAATATGACTCCATGAAACATATCCAAACAGATGGAGGTGGCCGAATGAAGGCTTCTTTCCACATTGTTGGCACACTTACTTATACTGAGAGGTGGGTAAATCAGTATAGGACTATTTCTACTCTTCTTACAATCTTTATCAATTTATTATTTCACTAGCCATAAATAGTTAATGAGAAATGTACATTGAAACATATAATCCACAGTACACAAATATTTAACATGGAATCCTAAATGGGAGAAAACCACAAATCTTTTCTTTATAATATCTTGTAGGCACCAACATTCTAGAGACACCGATCTCCTCTCTTGAGCACCAACTCATAAATAATGTTTGTAGGCACCAACATGTAGGAGACACCAATCTCCTCTCCCGAGCACCAACTTAGAAACAATGTTTGCAGGCACCAACCTACATGAGACACCAATCCCCTTGACTGAGAATCCACTCAGCTCTCCCTATAGGCACCAACCTACAACTGTTATATTCGTAGGAACCAATCTGAAGGAGACACCAATACCCTTAGTTGAGCATAAGGTCAACCTTGTTTGTAGATACTAATTTACTGAAAATCAATCTCCTCGAGCCGTTGACAATACAATACTATCTCTTTCCTTCCAACTTTCACCTGCACAAATTTGCTGCTCTGTTTCTTCTCTCATAGTTCTGGATCTGCACAGTTCCAGACGTTCCTCTATCATTTCACCTCCCAATCTCCCTTAGACGATATCATTATCATCCTTTCATTATGCAGTTATCCTAGAACCTCCAAGACTCAAAGATTCTCTTCTATGATACTTACTTCCACCTTCACTCTTCCGTCACTTCTCACTTGTTCACATACTTGAACTGGATTCAAACATATTTATTAATACACTCTATACCTCCATGACTTTGTTCACATACAAAAGTATGTCCATGGAGTCAGCTCCAAATCTCCTCAAAATTGGGTTGTGACACTCCTTAGAAACCGACCTTCAATTTCCTTTCATCACACACCATCTGCTTCTCTGGACTGAGCATGAACCATGACGCTCAACAATCGTCAGATCATATTAATATTTAATCTCAATCATCGATATTCTTTAGCATATTGAGACCACATGTAACCATATCGCACAACCGTCGTCTGATTTGGACCTCTGTTCAATTGCAACCATCAATCTACTTGAATGTCCTCAAGAACACACCAAGTAACCACAACACTCAATCGTTGCTCTCATCTTGTTATCAGACAAATCAGTAGGTGTAGACACTAACAGATCTCCCTAGATCCACCTAGATCTAGAACAAAACATGACAGGATACGACTCTTTCCCTAAGTTGTAATCATTGAATCTACTAATAGGAAGGAATAAGTAACATACCTTTATGTCGCTTCCTTAGGTCTTTGTTGTTCCCACTTGGCTCCGGTGCTCTCGTTAAGTCAAGTCCAAGACAACACAAACCAACCAAAGTGAATATAGCAAAGTATATTCAATGTCAACCTATGCATATGATCAAGGAATTACACAATAAAGTAAGAGTGACTTTATGGGAAAGGGACATGCTGCTATATCATATTTCATGGAAAGGGGACATGCCGCTATATCATATTAATTGAAAGTAGAAGATACAACCTCGATTGTTTCGATGTTGCAAGCTTCCTTCAAAGTGACCCTGGTTCCAACACACACACAATTTCTCTCAGACTTGCATGAAGAAGATCCAATTTTTCTTGATAGACCAAATAGAGCCTTCAAGCTTCACAAGGCCCAAGAAGTGTTCTTCACACAATTCTTTCGCCATTTTTTCATTCAATCTTTCTTAACCTTTTCCATGAGAAACCCTTCAATATATAGGAGAAGGAGAGATGGTTACATGGATGAGGATGATCCCATCAAATCTGAGAAGTCAGTAGAATGACAACCATGCGAATGCCAACTCATTTTCTAAAAGATTCCCTTCTAGAACCCTTGAGACCTCTTCTCCTTTCCAAGCTTAAAAACAGGTTCGCACCCTGTGTATGTAGCAGACTGCGAGAAGTTCGCACCCTAAGTGTGGGTGGCCTACAAGAATGAGGGATTCTCACACCCTAGGCCACAGGCAGCCTGCGAACTGATCTTAAAAGTATGTTTTTGGAAGAAGACAGGAGCCAATTTTCTCAAGCAAAAAGTCCTTGTTGGGAGCCTGAATACATCCCTTTTAAGACATCACCAAAGTGACCAAAATCATGTGTAACACATCTTCTTAATTAAATTCCAGTCATTTATCTCATGCAACATAACTTCAATGCTATCCATCTGATCTGAACTTCATACCAATCTCGACCATTGATACAGTTCTCACATGGTTCAAACCTTTATCTCACAACCACCATCCGATCAAATCTTGGGTTGATCTCAACCGTCGATCTATCTTGATGGATTTTCCACTGGTCTAAGCCATATCTCTTCATACCTGCTCAACCTCGAAATTGCACCCACAAGTTCCACCATATTCATTTTTCACCTATACTTCAACACATTTTCAATCTTTTCTCTGTAGGTCTGTGGCACTTTTTTTCAACCTTTGGCAACCTTCAGAATGCACCTTCACATTTCTCCACACTCATTTTGTGCCTACACTTATATGCATTTCCAATCATTTCACCGTGGGTCTACAAGATATGTTGAGCCCTCTTATCTCTCACCCTCTCTATTTTCCGATCTATGACACGTGGCAGACTCCTAGGCCATCAGTTCTCTTACTCTCTCGGTTGTCCAATCTGTGACAAGTGGAAACCTCTTGGGCTGTTCAATCTACCACAAATGGCAATCTCCATTCATGAATAAGATTTCTTGAGGAGGGAGATCTTTATCTTGCAAAAAACATCTATCCATTTCGACTAATGTTCAATTATTATGTTTTGCAACACCATTCTGCTGAGGTGTGTGAGGAATCGAGCGCTACTAGTCAATACCAAATTGAACCAAGTATTCTTCAAAAGGTCGATTTACATACTCACCACCATTGTCTGATCTCAGGCACTTGAAGGGTTAGCCACATTGCTTTTCAGCAAAGCCTCGAAACTCTTTGAACTTTTCAAAGACAAGGTTCTTGTTCTTCAGAAAATAGACCCATGCGAAACAAGCGAAATCGTCAATAAAGTCAAAATATACGTTGCACCTACTAGTGAAGGTAGATTGATGCAACAAACATCACTATGAACTAGCTCCAGTAGGTTATGTGCTCGCCACGATTTTCCATAGTCAAAAGTTTCCTAATGATGCTTCCCAAGCACACATCCTTTACAAACTCCTTCATGGGGAAACACTCTAGGTAGACCAACAACCATGTTTTGAGTTGCCAATTCCTACAGACTTAAAAAATTCAGGTGTCCAAGTCGTTCATTCCAAATTTGACTTTGTTCATCAGTGTGAGCAACAAGAGTAGTCGTTTCACTGTCACGTCAAATCGTGTCAAGGAATTTTTACAAACTGTCCTTCGGGTTGAGAATCCCTTCGACGACAATCGACTTAACTTTCTTCAAATCATGAACATAAAACAATTCTATCAAAATTTCACAATATTGCCTGTTTCTGTTAACTGAGGAACATGCAACAAATTAGCATTGATGTTTGGCACATGATAGATGTCGACAATTTTCCCACGTCGATAGGTGACATCACCCTAACCAACAACATCCGGAGAAAAATCATCAACACCATAGATTTTCATCTCCTTAGATTCATCCAACCATGCGAACAAGGAGGAATTCTTATCCATGTTATGAGTGCACCTACACTCGACTACCCATTCGTTCTGAAAAAAATGAGACAACAAGGTGTGAGATGTTCTGACTTGGGAGGTGACATTATCATCGGGTCGACATTCAAAGAACATGTTTCCTTCCAGGTATTTTAACCTTCTCCTCTAAATCGTCTCTCTTCTTATAACAATCATTCTCCACATGTCAAGTATTTCCACAATACTGACACGTCTTTTTATTTTGACTTCATTGGGGTGCATCTGTATGTCCCTTAGGTTTTTGATAATGGCATATAGGTCTGTCTATAGAGGTATCAAACCATACTCTATCCCTGGGATTCGACTTGGTCTTTCCCTTGAGCAAGTGGGCTTGATGTTTACCACCAAGTCTACCTTATTTAAGAAATTTGTGTTGATCAATAACGAAAAGGCCACAAAAAGCTTCAAAGGTGTAATACTTACCATCTTCCTTGCATGCTTGCGGCCAATTGGTATGGAAAGGTGACCCGAACACATTGAATGGTGTTCTCAAATTCATTAGGACCGGCTCGATGACTTGCTCATCCTTCTTCTGATACTTCTTTCCACACTGGCTCAATTTCATCTAGAGTTATTTGACATGCGCCATATAGTCCTCTATTATGTCAAAAGAGTGAGGATCAAGAGAGATCAACTCTTTTTCCAACTACATGACTTGGGTCTCATTGACTCAATCGAACAATGACTTCAACTTCTTCTAGACTTGATGAGGGTAGTCAATTCCAATGAGGTGAATTCAAATCTCTTGTGAGATATAAGTTGTAATGACCCCCACAACCTTGTCCTTATTTCCATCAACAATGAACTTCGCCTGATACTTCCACAATCCTTTACTCCTAATTAGGGCTTCCATGTTTGGTGCCCATATTGCATAATTTGATACATTTAGAACAACATGATCAATCTTCGAAGCCATATTCGATATCTAGACAATTATTTTTTTCAAAGGTTCCGATCAACAAACCACTGGCCCATAGTCAATCACACAACATATCCAACTCAACAAGGTTTTCATATAACAAGCGAGGTTTCAAACCATCAACTCTGATACCATGTTGGGAAAGGGATGAAACCTATAATGAAGCAGGAAGATAATTCTACAGATAATTGAAGAGGGAATAAATTTTTGAAGACAAAGGTTGTGTCTAAAGACACTGTTACAACACTTAAGTAAAGCACACTATGATCATAACATCACAATGCATATTGGATCTTGATATCTCCATTTGATATCAACTCAATCGCTTGATTATAATGACCTAAAGGGTTTGCTAATTATAGCCTCAATATCTAACTAACTTCCACATAATCTAGAATATATTATCCACATATAACCATCTGTTGTTAGAGTTGGCTCCACCAAATCCACGCTATTGAGTAGGCTCGACAAGGATGCTCAACCTAACCGTCCATGCATCCAAATCATAGTCAATTGTTGGGTTGATCGATCCACCACCCGATTATCTTTGACTTTCTGACCGACAATGATGTCAACTACTCGACCAATTGATGTCGAGATCTGGTTGATTGCCCGACCGATTATATCTAGTTGTAGGTCGACCACTTGATCGATTGAATCCATGAGATGTGCAATGAACAATCAATGCTTGATGTTCCAACAATATTCACACATGTAAAGACATATAATGAGTTTGATAATGAGATTCCATATCTTTAAGGGGGGGTCCCTATCTTGGATCAATCGTTGGATTTTTTTTTTTGAAGTGCCATCTCCCCCTCATTTAGAAGATCCAGATACTTCATCAAAACATGAAGTTCAATTAGATGATGTGTTTGAGAGGATTGAAAGGCTAAACCTTGATGGGAGTGCAACATCATCTCAATCAGTGAAGCAACCTGTCAATCAATGGAGTAACCTGGACAATCACATATGTCCAAAGTGGCTCATAAAGACACTTGAAAGTGTTCATCCCGATGAGGTTGGGAAGATAGGAACCATAAGTTCAATAATACAAGAGGATGGAGGTGATGTAGACAATTCAAATTTAGGTGATGTGAATGATATGGAAGTTTCATATGCTTGTGAATTGAATTTATCTACAAACTTTGAACTAACTTCCTTTGAAGAAGTTGTTTGTCATGATGAGTGGAAAGAAGCTATGCATAAGGATTATGTTTCTTTCTCATTAAGAAATGGACATGGAAGTTGGTGAATCGTTCATTTGGAAACAAACCAATTGGTTATAGGTGGATCTACAAGAACAAGTACAAATCAGATGTCTCACTTGACAAGCATAATTGAGGATTTTGGTGAAAGGATATGCACAAAAAGTAGGCATAGAATATGAGGAGACTTCCCCCCCACGGAAAAATTGGATACTATTCGTGATTTGTTGGCTTTGGCTACACATAATAGGTGGAAGATTCATCACATGGATGTGAAAACATTTTTCCTAAATGGGGATTTGAAAGAGAATGTCTACATGTCTCAACCATATGGACTTGTTGTGAAGGATTAAGAACATAAGGTATGCAATCTCATCAAGTCTTTGTATGGAAAAAATAAAGCACCTCACACGTGTTATGAATATCTAACTAAGCATCTTTTGAATATCAATTTCAATCATTTTAATCTTGATGATGCAACTTTGTTTGTCAAGAAAGTTGGCACAACTACTATATATCTTGTGGTGTATGTAGTGATCTTTTGATAACATGGAACAATGAAACATACATTGCATCCATAAAGAAATAATTGAAGAAGNAATCATTTTAATCTTGATGATGCAACTTTGTTTGTCAAGAAAGTTGGCACAACTACTATATATCTTGTGGTGTATGTAGTGATCTTTTGATAACATGGAACAATGAAACATACATTGCATCCATAAAGAAATAATTGAAGAAGAGTTTTGAGTTGACAGACATGGGACATCTTCACTACTACTTGGGTATTGAAGTAACACATAATCCAAGGTATATATTCATTTCTCAAAAGAAGTGTATTGGAGAGTTGTTGAATAAATTGTGCATGACTATTTGTAATCCTCTCACTACTCCAAGGGAGACAAATTTGAACCTAATATCAAAATAAGGTAATGAATTTGAGAAAGCAAATAAATATAGACAATTTGTGGGGAGTCTTTGTTAATTTTTCAAAATCCCAACCCAGTTTCAGTCTCGCTGTCTTTTCAGTCAAATTTAAATGCCAAACTCAGTTTCAGCACTGTTTCAGCATATGTTACAGCTTGGTGTTTCAGCATATGACTCAGCACTGTGTTTCAACATATACTACAGCCTGGTGTTTCAACATATGCTACAGCCTGGTGTTTCAGCATATGCTACAACCTGGTGTTTCAACATAAGCTACAACCTGGTGTTTCAGCATAAGCTACAGCCTGGTGTTTCAGCATAAGCTACAACCTGGTGTTTCAGCATAAGCTACAGCCTGGTGTTTCAGCATATAAAAACTTAACAGAAAATAATTTTCAGAACTGAAACATGAGGATTCTGAGCATCGTTTTCAACGCAGAAATAAAATATCAGCAATATGCAAAACTCAGAAAATATAGACACAAAGAATTTCGGTCTAACTTCGACCCTGGAAAAACCCACAAGGGGAAAACCAGTTNATGAACAATCAATGCTTGATGTTCCAACAATATTCACACATGTAAAGACATATAATGAGTTTGATAATGAGATTCCATATCTTTAAGGGGGGGTCCCTATCTTGGATCAATCGTTGGATTTTTTTTTTTGAAGTGCCATCTCCCCCTCATTTAGAAGATCCAGATACTTCATCAAAACATGAAGTTCAATTAGATGATGTGTTTGAGAGGATTGAAAGGCTAAACCTTGATGGGAGTGCAACATCATCTCAATCAGTGAAGCAACCTGTCAATCAATGGAGTAACCTGGACAATCACATATGTCCAAAGTGGCTCATAAAGACACTTGAAAGTGTTCATCCCGATGAGGTTGGGAAGATAGGAACCATAAGTTCAATAATACAAGAGGATGGAGGTGATGTAGACAATTCAAATTTAGGTGATGTGAATGATATGGAAGTTTCATATGCTTGTGAATTGAATTTATCTACAAACTTTGAACTAACTTCCTTTGAAGAAGTTGTTTGTCATGATGAGTGGAAAGAAGCTATGCATAAGGATTATGTTTCTTTCTCATTAAGAAATGGACATGGAAGTTGGTGAATCGTTCATTTGGAAACAAACCAATTGGTTATAGGTGGATCTACAAGAACAAGTACAAATCAGATGTCTCACTTGACAAGCATAATTGAGGATTTTGGTGAAAGGATATGCACAAAAAGTAGGCATAGAATATGAGGAGACTTCCCCCCCACGGAAAAATTGGATACTATTCGTGATTTGTTGGCTTTGGCTACACATAATAGGTGGAAGATTCATCACATGGATGTGAAAACATTTTTCCTAAATGGGGATTTGAAAGAGAATGTCTACATGTCTCAACCATATGGACTTGTTGTGAAGGATTAAGAACATAAGGTATGCAATCTCATCAAGTCTTTGTATGGAAAAAATAAAGCACCTCACACGTGTTATGAATATCTAACTAAGCATCTTTTGAATATCAATTTCAATCATTTTAATCTTGATGATGCAACTTTGTTTGTCAAGAAAGTTGGCACAACTACTATATATCTTGTGGTGTATGTAGTGATCTTTTGATAACATGGAACAATGAAACATACATTGCATCCATAAAGAAATAATTGAAGAAGGGTTTTGAGTTGACAGACATGGGACATCTTCACTACTACTTGGGTATTGAAGTAACACATAATCCAAGGTATATATTCATTTCTCAAAAGAAGTATATTGGAGAGTTGTTGAATAAATTGTGCCAGACTATTTGTAATCCTCTCACTACTCCAAGGGAGACAAATTTGAACCTAACATCAAAATAAGGTAATGAATTTGAGAAAGAAAATAAATATAGACAATTCGTGGGGAGTCTTATCTACCTTACAACTACTAGACTAAATATTTCATTTGAGGTTTGGATCCTTTATAGGTTCATGCAAAATCATTATGAAGGCCATTGGTGTGCTACAAAGAGAGTTCTAAGGTACTTGAAGGGAACTTGAGACTTTGGGCTCAAATACTCTAAGGTGGAGGACTTCAAACTAGTTGGATATACAAATTTAGAATTTGATGGAGATAAGGAGGAATGGAGTGTCTAGTTCAGGATACCTCACAAGTCTTGGATTACCAACTATCTCTTGGAGATCATACAAATAGTTTGTTCCAACAAATTCCACTATAAACGAAAAGTATGTGGTTGTTGTAGAGGCAACAAAGGAGATTACGTGGCTCAAGAATAAAATAGAATATTTGTAGGAGAAATAGGTGAATGCTACTCCACTTATGATCAATATATAAACATTATTGTATTTTCAGATCACTACACTATATATGCATTCATTAAGTGTCATCAATTGATATAAAGTTTTTTCTAACCAACTCGATTGTAATGTTATTTTTGATGCATAAATTTAACTTTGTCATGACTTTGTAAATGTGTTGAACCTGCAAAGAATAGATCTAGCTGGCAATTGACATACACAGTTGCAAAGAAAATAGAATAAAAGAGAAGCAGGAGAGAAATAATGGAAGAATTATCATTAACCAAATGAATGAATAATAATTTACACATGATATACTTTGTATAAATCAACCAATGCACACCGGATGTGAAGCCAATACGCCATAATGGTGGTATAGAGTGATCTGGACACACACTAGCAATTACGGGAGTAAACTGCTACCTAGTCTAGTCTCTCGGGCAGTTACAGGAGTGAACTACCACCTACCTGAGTTAACTAGTCTATCAGTCTTCAATTAACTGACTGAAACATAGTGAAGTGAGGAGGATATCATGGAATCATGGGTAATGCGTGAGTCTGGTGATGATCCCAAGGATAATGTGCATTAGCTGGTGATGGTCCCAATGCTGCATGGTGATAATCCCAATGTAGCATCTAGACTCCACTCAATTGATCAAACTAAAGTTAAAACTGAAGAGAATATTATCCCTAGAGGAATATTCTTCCTGAAATATAGGATACTGAATAATTACTAATAAACATAGGAAAAACAAATCTTAGGTGTGTCTGAAGTAACTCCAACACCCCCCTTGAACATCACTATGGTGAAAATAAGGAATGGGTCCAGGCAATGAGGCCATGTTAGGTACCCAAATACAAAATATACAATTAAATAAAGTTAGGAAAGAGGGAAAAGCTCATGGGAACCCCCCCCTCAAAGTACAATGTATGTAAAAAGAAGAACTGGCAGTTTCTAGGCAACTCTATCCTTCACTCCAAGACTACTGCGTAGAGAATGGAACTTATGCTTAGTGAAGGTCTTAGTGAAGATGTCTGCAGTCTGTTCTGTTGAAGGACGAAACTACAGGTCGATGATACCCTCGTGTACTAAGTCTCAGATGTAGTGCATGTGGATCTCGATGTGCTTCGTCCACTGCCTCTAAAATGGATCTCCATAGAACTTCATAGTGCTCTAGTTGTCACGCTAGATGACGATCGACCGATGAAACTAAATGCCCAACTCATTGAGAAAATTTTGTAGCCACATAGCCTGAATGATTATGTTAAATACCGCTCTATACTCTGCCTCAATTGAATGTAGAGCAATAACATCCTGCTTCTTGCTCGACCAATGGATAGACCCGGAACCAAGACTGAGTGAGTAACCATATGTGGACTTGCAATCAATGCTATCGCCAACCAAGTCAGAATCAGTGAACCTGATGAGGTCCAATGTAGAGTCTGCTTAATAGTGAATCCCAAAGGTGACGGTGCCCTGTGCGTATCAAAGGATATGCTTTGCAACCTTCCAATGTAGCTCATGTGACTCCTGCATGAACCTGGAGACTACGTCAACTGCATAGGAGAGGTATGGTCTGGAGTTTGTGAGATACAACAAGATCCCCACTAGATGTCTATACATTATTTTGTCAATCAGTGGAGTGTCCTCGCCATCCTCAAGTCTAACTCCTGATAGGAAAGGAGTTGGGGCAGACTTGCAGTCTGTCATGTGAAATCTCTCAAGGAGATCTCATGCATACTTGGCCTGAGACAGTTTGATGCATGATGCATCCTGACTGATCTCGAGTCCAAGGAAGAAATGTAGTGGACCCATGTCATGAAAAATCCTCTTGACTACAACAATCGTTGAATTCGAGCAACCGGTAATCAACAAATCATCGACATAAAAAAATAGGACTAGAAGCGAATCAACTGTCCTGAGCATGTAAAAATTCAAGTCTGATTTACAACGTACAAATTTCTGTGATAGAAGGTAGGAGACCATCTTGGCATACCATGCCTTCGGAGCCTGCTTAAGGCCATAAAGAGATTTCTTCTGTTGACAGACCAAAGATGAATCCTGGATAAATCCCTGGGGCTGCTCCATATAGATCTCCTCAGAGAGATTGCCATGAAGAAATGCATTCTTCACGTCCATCTGATGGACTTCCCATCCCTTGGTTGCCACAATGGAAAGTTCCAATCGTATGGAATCCATCTTCACTACTGGAGTGAAGGTCTCATCATAGTCAATGCCATGCACCTGCTGAAAGCCTTTGGCATGCCTAGCTTTGTATCTTCTAATTTGTCCATCTGCTGCACTCTTGGTTCTGTAGAACCATCTGCACCTGACAAGTTTCCTTCCCGAAGGAATGGGAATCAGATCCCAAGTTTGGTTCTCGAGGAGGGAGTTGTACTCCTCCTGCATGGTGGATTTTGAAAAAGATATTTCCACCAGCCTCATCATAAGACTGTGGATCTGAAGACTGAACCAAGAAAATATGCCTGGGTGGCAATGGTTCAGTGGCAGTGAGTGCTAGAGGAGGCTCCTCGAAATCAGATCGAGTCCTCCTAGTATCAGCTGGATCACCATCAAGATCCCCTGCATCTTGAAGAGTAGTTTGGGCCCACTTGGGCCTCTAATCTGGCTCTGCATTTGCATGTACTGACTCTGTATCTGGATCATCTGAATCCTCTGAATCATAACTCTCATTTGAAGAAGAGTTGGCATGTGCATGCTCATCATATCTGACAGGTGGAAGAACAAAGGTGTCTGCATGCGAGTGTTGAGGTACATGCGAGACACTTTCCTAGAATTAGACACTTCACTCAATGATGAGCCGGTTCGAGGAAAGATCAATAAGTCGGTATCCCTTCACACCGTCAGGGTACCCAACAAAGATACACTCTATTCTCTGTGGATCAAGCGCCTTCCTCTTTTCAGAGGGAATCCGGGCCCCTGCATGTGAATCGAAAATACGAAAGTGGGTCACTTCGGTTTGAGGCCACTCCAAGCCTCATAGGGGGTCTTATCCTTGAGAGATCTATGGGGAGATATGTTTTGGATGTAGGTTGCACAATTAAGTGCTTTATCCCATAATCTCTGTGGAAGTGACTTTGCATGTAGCATGTAAGATGCCATCTCTTTTATAGATCTATTTTTTCGCTCATCAACTCCATTTTGTTGTGGAGTATAGGGAACTGTGTGCTACAACTAAATACCTACCTCATGAAAGAGATTCCGGATCTCATGGTTGACATAATCTCCCCCGTTATCAGTTCGGAGGATTTTAATTTTCTTTCTTGACCGTGTCTCAATAAGGGCTTTGAAATATTTGAGTTGTTGAAAGACCTCCGATTTTTGCCTGAGAAAGAAAATCCACGTGAAGCATGAGAAATCATCAACACGTACCTTGCTTTGCTGATTGATGGATGCAGAAAAGGGCCCATGAGGTCACCATGGATCAGATCTAAAGAAGAGGAAGCCCTCTGTGTCTTTCCTTTGTCGAATTTATCTTGAGGGTGTTTTCCAAGAACACATCCCTCACAAATTCCGTTGGATAAACAGATGTCTTGTAAACCATCAACCAATCCCTGCTTGCTAAATTGTTGCATATATCTGAAATTTAAATGCTTGAACCTTTTGTGCCATATCCTACTGCTTTCATCAGCATGGGTAAGCAGTAAAGCATAATCTGGTTCAATAAATTCAGAAAATCTGTAAAGCCTAGATTGATGATTTACCTCACCGGTAGAAACCTTGGAATTGGTTTGCATGTCATATATATCCACTACATCAAGTGTGAATATGAATTTATTTCTGGTGCCAGAATTTTTCTTCTGATATATATCCACGTAGAGAAGATTGACAGAAAGTTTGGGAATGTGCAACACATTCTCAAAGCTTCTGTTGGTGAGTTCAATCCTTCCTTTGCCAGTGACCTCGACTGGAGAGTTCCCCCCCATCAGAATATGAGGACCTTTGCATGCATCTAATGAGGAGTAGACCTCTTTTGTGGAATCCATGGGGTGCGATGCTCCTGCATCTACAATCCAAGCATTGGGAGAGGAGTTGATGGCAATCAAGGCATGGCTAGAATTGCCTTTCTTGGGATTCTGATATTTTGGCTTCTTCTTCTTGGAACCCTCGGGGATGCTATCTCCAAGGTTGTTTTGCTAAAGTATTTGAGTCATTATATCTATCTGTTTCTACACACATGCAGATTCTGGATGGAATCCTTTATGGTAGTATGTGCATTTCTCCTGTTTTCTTCCCTTTCCACCTTTGGATCCAAAGGCATTGTTGAAGGGTTTTGAGTACTCTTCCTTCTTTGGATTTGCATGATATTTCCTTTTGTCTTTATCTTTAGATTTCTAATATTGATGACCACTTCCATCTTGCACAATAAGTGATTGCACCTTTGGTCCTTTGATTTTTCCCATGTTGATGAGCTTGGTCTACTCTTGTGTAAGAGTTTCGATAAATTCTTCAAGAGAAGGCATCTTCCAGGTGGCTCCAGAGGTGAATTTGACTGAATGGAATATGTATACAAACATTGAGAATTCAGGACCAATCTTGGAGAGAATGATGAGAGACATTTGTTTCTCCTCCTTAGATTTATCAACCCCGCAAGCCTTGAGTTGCAATAGTAAATCCTTATATTTGGTAAAGAAATCTTGGAGATTGTCGAAGCTTTTTGGATCCAATGTGAGCTATTCCACCTAGAGCATGCATCCCATCATCTCATCCTGTTTTCCAAAGAGCCCTTCCATGGTGGTCCAGGATTCATTGGAGTTTTTACAGGAAGATATGTGAAAGACGAGATCAAGAGAAATGAGACTGCAAATTGTTCTGAATGCTTCATCCATTCGATTTAGATATTTGGATTTTTCTATGGCTGATGTTGGTTCTGTCTCTATGTTCATGGTTAACCTATACAATCATTTGCTTCGAAGATGCATGATTATCTTCTCCTTCCATCCAAAGAATTTGTAAGGTGTAAGAATGAATTCTTTTGGGAATTCCATTTTTCTGCTGTCTTCAATCTTCGGTACCTACAAAAATAATTTGGTGTGTCTTTTCCCTAGCAGTATGTCGGCTCTGATACCATGTAAATGTGTCGAACCTGCACATAATATAAATAGTTGGGAATTGACATACACAGTTTCAGAGAAAATAGAATAAAAGAGAATCAGGAGAGAAAGAATGGAATAATTCTCATTAACCAAATGAATGAATAATAATTTACACATGATATACTCTATATAACTCAACCAATGCATGCTGGAGGAGAAGCCAATGCGCCATAGTGGTGGTCTAGAGTGATCTAGACACACACCAGCAGTTACGGGAGTAAACTTCCACCCAGTCTAGTCTCTCGGGCAGTTACGGGAGTGAACTGCCACCTACCTGATTTAACTAGTCTACCAGTCTTCAGTTAACTGACTGAAATAGAGTGAAGTGAGGAGGAGATCAGGTAATCATGGGTAATGCACTAGTCTGGTGATGATCCCAAGGACAATGTGCATTAGCTGGTGATGATCCCAATGCTGCATGGTGATAATCCCAATGTAGCATCTAGACTCCACTCAACTGATCAAACTGAAGTGAAAATTGAAGAGAATATTCTCCCCAGAGGAATATTCTTCATAAAATATAGGATACCGAATAATAACTAATAAACATAGGAAAAACCTTAGGAAAAAGAAATCCTAGGTGCATGTGAAGTAACTCCAACAAACTTTATATAATGCGATATGGATTATTTTGAGGACGAAATGAAGGTGAAGATATAACAATGAAGTATAAATAGATATTGCAATAAACACAGAAATACAATAATGCAATTTTTTTTATTAATGAGAGAATGTACAAAAACTGTAACATTACAGAGTGAATGGCTCACTAGAATGGTGGCAGCTTATTTCTGAGAAGAGATGTGATGGATACACTCATTCAAAATAAGATGATGATGCTTACAATGAGGCTCTAGAGGCCTTTTTAACATAAAGAAAATCCAAAACCCTAACCCCGGAAGATGAAACACCAAAAGGTTTGTGGGCCCTGATGGGGGTAGTTAGTACGTCAACTTCCCAAGGGTGTAACTTTTGCATACGATCTCCGTTTGGGGCACACTATATCTCATTTGAAAGGTATATTCAAGGAATACACATTTTACCATCACACTCTGGCTAAAGCCTACGATGTGATTATTGTAGGCCCAAAAAATGCTATTTAGGGCCTCAAAGCAACCCTAAATGTTTAGGATTAAAAAATCTATAGAAAAACTACCAAGGTGGAAACCCCTGTTTTGAGCCAGTGGAATAGGTGGGTGGCCACTGATTTCCACCTAGATCAATCCTCCCCCCTTAGGAAGCAATGGTATTCATTGATTCAAGTCCCCGGGGAAGATTTTGCTGAATCTGAACATTGGTGAGTTGCTTGCCTTACTGAAGAAGTTGTCGTGCTTAGCTTGTTGAAGGCTATCAGGAACCCGTTGTTGGAGGGGTTGGATCCGTTTAACCAATCTAGTTGCATGATCTGCCTGAGTGTAAGAGGAATCTGTCGATGAATATGCAACCTGAAGAACATGAAGGAATTTATCATTACTTGGTTTGATTGGGCAGTGTGGAGGCACCCCCATAGGTGCAGTAGGAATATCTTGGTGCTCTTATACAATATTGTCAACCTGCTTCTGCTGGAAAAAAAGGTCTTGGGTTGAGGCCGCAGTAGTTGAAATGTCCTTCTATTCACCTTCTGATTGGATTGTGAAGAGGCTAAACTTTGCGGTATGGGAGATTACTTTGCAGTGTTGTTTTGTCTTGACAGTAGTCAAAAAAACCTCTGGTATCCTATAGAGCTGACCCCCGAAAGTAACAATGAAGCTACGATGTAGAGACTCATAAACAAAATGAAACTTCCACATATATGGCTGGCCTAAAAGAACATCATAGACTTCCAGTGGGGAAACATCACACAATACCTCATCCTTGAAGGGCTTGATGCCATAGGACAAGAGACACTGTTGGCTGACATGAACATTGTGACCCTAGCGAAGCCACTCGATGTTGTATGGCTATGGGTGTGGTATTACTGGAAAAACCAACTCATTGACAACCTTTGCTGAGATGAGGTTCTTCTGGCTTCCGCTATCAACAATAAAATGTAGTGGGTTCCCCTTCACCCACATCTATGAATGGAAAAGGCGTTCCCCCTCCTCATGATCCTTTGGTTCTTCTGGTTGGATTGTTGCGGTCACGAAAATAGTAGTGGGTTCTAAATAAATGATATATCTCCTTTTATGATTGTCTAAATTAGAGTCTGATTCGAGGCTTGGTTCTGTTTCTTTGAGCTCGACTACCAATGACTGTTTTGAGTGACATTCATCGATGTTGTGCCAAGGGCTTTTATGGAAGTCGCACCACTTCCCAGTGTCCTTCTTTGTCTTCCCATTTCTCTTCTTTTCCTGTGTCTTGGAATAGTTATCTTGAGGTTGGCTATTCTATTGATTAGGGATGCCTTTACCATACTTTAGTTGTTGCGGATTTACATACCCAAATTCGCCCTTGTTCTGGTGCTTAAATTTCTGATCGATTTTTACAACATATCGATAAGATGCTCCCAGTGATGAGATGTCCATAAAATTCATTTCAGTTTGGATGTACCCGTGTAGAGTCCTGCGATATTTTAGAACCATATGTCGCTCAGAGTCTTGATACCCAGCTTGATGCACAAGGTATGGAAGGTATTTGTGAACTCCAACATTGTTTGGCCCCTCTCTTGATACAACGTGGTCCATCTCATGTACTGGTCATCATAGCTTCCCACAGGGTAGTATTTCTCCTTGAATGCATCCATAAAAAAATCCCGAGTGGGATTGATCCCAAATATTCCAGACTCCTCTGTGGAATTTTTCTCTCAGTAAGTTTCCCACCAATGTTTGACATGGGGGAGAGCCTTAAGGAGCGCAAAGGTGATCTTTTCTCTGTCGGAAAATTTGTTAACAAAGAAATAGCCTTCTAGAAAATTTAACCATTTTTCCAAAGCATCCACATTGATCTGACCTTCAAATACAGGAATATCAAAATTAACCTGTACCTTGAATGGGGCAGTGTCTCCAAAGTGACTTCTTGACGAAGACGCACCTAATATTGTCGATCATTGTTGAAGGAATTTGGAAAAAATCTCCAACATCTCGTTCCTCTGTTGTGCGAGGGATTTCACAATAATGGGATATTCTACTCCCTCATCTCTCTTTTCTTCCACCAAGGGAGGTCGCTTGGGTTGGCGAGAGTGGTTGTCCTCAAGGGAAACTAGCTCGAGACCCAACTCTCTATACCCTGACCTTGTCGGGGACATGCACTAAGAAACGAAAAGGAGTAGCCTACTCTGATACGAATGATCTGGATTATTATGGGAATGAAATGAAGGCAGAGATATAACAATGAAATATACAAAGATATTGCAATAAACACAGAAATAGAGTAATGCACAATTTTTATGAATGGGAGAATGTACATAAACTATAAAATTACAGAGTGACTGACTCGCTAGAATGGTGGAAATTTATCTCTGAGAAGAGATGTGATGGCTATGCTCATTCACAAGAAGATGATGATACTTACAATGAGGCTCTTGAGGCCGTTTTAACATAAAGAAAATCCAAAACCCTAACCCCGGAATATGAAACGCCAAGAGGTTTGTGGGCCCTGATGGGGGTAGTTGGTACGTCAACTTCCCAAGGGCATAACTTTTGCATACGATCTTTGTTTGGGGTGCACAATATCTCGTTTGAAAGGTCTATCCAAGGAATACACATTTTTCCATCACACTTTGGATAAAGCCAATATTGTGACTATGCGGGCCCAAAAAATGCTATCTAGGGCATCAAAACGACCCCAAAAGTTTAGGACCTGAAAAGCTGTAGAAAAACTACCAAGGTGGAAACCCCTGTTTTGAGCCAGTGGAATAGGTGGGTGGCCATCGATTTCTGCCTAGATCAATATAACCCATTGACAATTTGGATAGTAAATTTTACTTCGTCATCATTAATTAGAAACAAACAACACATCAAAATAGATCCATATATCAAATAAATAAGTAATGAAGAAAATTAGATAAATTGTATCTCAAGTAAGTGATTTAATTACATACAACCATATATATCAAATTATATGCAATGCGAAAAAACCATGTATTAAGTAAGAAATTTGACAAAATATCACAGTATATGTCAAATCAACATGCAATGGATCAAATTACTTATTGAATTCGAACAATCATCCTTATCTCTCACTGGAGCAACTGCAAGCTAGTATTTGGTAGTCGCAACCACAACAAAGGACAACATGAGTACCAAGGGGGGAGGTAATGGAACCCCCTCATACAAGCAGGTAGTAATAGATAGAGGGAAAGGCCCACGAGGCATAGTTTTCAAGGTACCAATGACAAGCACCTCGGGATCAGAACCAGAAAAGAATCAGGAAAGAAACCAAAGGAAAAACGATGGCATGGGTGAAGAAGCCAAAGAAACTTAGAAGGTTGCACAAGAATCGACGAGCCCCAATGGGGCTGAAGGGCACAACCCATGTAAACCAAAGACAACAATGATACCCAAGGTAATACTGGACGATCTGCAAACACAACTCTACAGGGACCAGATGAAGACACATGCGCTAATCTATAAGTTTATGGGTTCGTGGCCCACAGAAATAATGCTACACAATTGGATTAAATATCAATGGAAGCCAAGTGGAGAATGGATCTACACTTGGGATCGAAAGGCTTCTTTACAACAATTTTCATCAACCTAGAATATAGGGATAATATCTTTGAGGGGGGACCATACTTCCACGCCTCAGTAGGACTGTAAATGCACCCATGGAAGGAAAACTTCTCCCTAGAGAAAGAAACTTTCAAAAATGTACCTGTATGGCTGAGACTTTACTCCTTGCTATTAGATTACTGGCTACCTTCCACCTTTGAATCAATAAGGAAAAAACTGGGAAAATATGTGAAGACATCAGAAGCAACCCTAAAAGGATGATACACATCCTATGCAAGAATCTGCATAGAGATGGATGTGTCGGGGGCACTCCCAGAATCCATAAGCCTGGAATTCAGGGACGAGGAATGGATACAAAACATTGACTATGAGAAGATCCCCTTCAGATGCAGAATATGTCACGAACATGGACACCTAATTAGAGAATGTCTGATATGTTAACTCCTCAAATAAATCGGTGGATTTCATTTGATTTTTTAGATGATAGGTTGGGTTCTAAAATTTGATTTCTAAATTTCTGTAAATAAGTTAGAGAATCTGTCTTTCCAAAATAATCTCAAAAGCAATGTTTATTTTGGTTCGGTCAAGAAAATGGAAAAATATCAGGTTTCGATGGTTTAGGCGAGCCTCCACTGTGCTCATTAACCACCGAAAGTTTTCATTTTCGTTAGATAAGGGGTCGAAGCAGAAGACAAGTAACCGTCGAAAGTGTTTGAACGTGAAAAACGAAAGATTGTGCTTTCGCACGAGCGAGATGTCAAAAATCAGCGCAATGATGAGAAATACAACTGCCGAAAGCTTACCATGCGGGATATGATGCACATTTGTGGCCTCCATCCGAAAGGTTCAAAGCACCGGTGTCTTATCCACTGCATTGATCATTTCAAATCCACGCAGAGCGGTTATTGGCAGGTATGATTGCACGGAGCTCCCTCCATTTTAGTGGCAAGTACGCCAGCCATCATTACCAGGTCATTCCATCATCTGAAAACTCGATGAGTTATAACGAATCCCGAAGATCGCTGAAGACAACCACAAGATCGTGATTTTATCAACAAATCATATTTTCAAAATCCTGATACCGCGTTCTCTGGCGATTTTCAAAGGGTCTCCGAGTTAAGCAAGCATCCTGAGTCAAGGAAACCTGGTCGGGTATCAGGTAAGATCGGAAACTATTCTCTTTCAAAGTTTCAACAATTCAATTGCCCCCCGAAAATATGAAGTTTCAGCATTCCTCAGCTAGATTGTCATCCATGAGTGGGACGGTGTTTTAGTGAATTCATTAACCCTATGCTTGGTCAGCCGATTGCACTGGTTTTTCATAAGTGGTATCGACTGTATTCCTAGTTCCCAGAGCCATTGTCTCCCGAACACCTTGTTTCCCACAGTTTCAGGCACAGTCAGCATCAAGCCATGTCAAAATCAAGTCCTGCTTTGAGATCCGAAGTCGATGGCATGTGGTATTTTGAAGCTCATCCAGAGGTAGCAGAGTATTTTAAACAGGCCAGAGTTTTCACATACTGTGAAAAATTGACAACTTTTCACCAACAAGTGGTCGAAGCATTTGCCCTCTCCTATGATGGAAGGATGGCTAAAATAGGCAGGGAGGAGTTTATTATAGATGAAGCAGCTATTGCTGAATACACAGGGTTATCCAGAACGGGGGACTGTTGGTTTAAAACCTCATCACCTTCAAATGTCGAATTCAGGTCGTATTTGTTACCAGTGCATAAAGCGTTGACCTGGAAGAAGGATATTCCCATGTCCTATCTGGAATCAAAGTGGCAGTTCCTGCAGAGGGCGAGTTTGGTGTATATCACCTGTGAGGGGCGCTACAACAGGGTAATGTATTACCATTTTAAACTGCTGAACCATTTCACAGGCAGAGAACACATAAACATGCCTTACTTCTTTCATAAAACCCTGACTAATATGGCAAGACAGGTGAAAGCCCAGCCTGCTAAATTTGTAAGCAGATTATCACATCAGGGGCTGATTACCCTTCTTGTGAGAGGAGCTCTGCAGAGGAAACAAATTGAGTGGGGTTTCTTCTTGTTTTGGAATGAGTTTCAGACAGAAAAACCTCCAGAGACAGAAGCTAAGAAGGCTAGAGGCAGAAAATCTCCTACTCCTAAGAGTAGTCACAGGAAAAGGAAAGGAATCTCCATGCCCAAAGATATTATAAAAGCATCCCCTAGCAAGAAGGGAGGAATCAAGAAGAAATTACAGTTTGAAGATAAAAACCCTGTCACAGGAAAAAACCCTCTCAATCTACCTTATAGTGACTCTGAATCAGAGCAGGGGATGGCAAAGACACAGGACAACTTGCAGATCAAACATGATGCAAAATTGACTTCAAATTTCCCTCCATTAAATCGTCCAGAGACCCACAGGTAATCAGAAGCAGAAGCCTCCTCAAGCAGGCCTAAGAAAGGTAAGACAAATAAGATCAATAAGCTCCTAAGAGAGATTTATGAGATGGAAGTTCTGGAGAGGGTGATAAAAAAGGCCAATGCAGATCTCACTGACAGAAATGCTGAACTGTTTAAAACGAATCAAACTCTTAGAGAAAAACATGATAAAATCAAAGATAGAAACAAAGATTTGATCAGAGAAAATATGAAACTCTACAGGCAGCTCAGGATTCTGAGGCTCAAGTTAAATAAGTTTGAAGCA
Source organism: Picea sitchensis (assembly GCA_010110895.2). Classification (NCBI taxonomy): domain Eukaryota; kingdom Viridiplantae; phylum Streptophyta; class Pinopsida; order Pinales; family Pinaceae; genus Picea; species Picea sitchensis. The sequence continues at coordinate 43,551 of SNQJ01S0038052.1, read as the reverse complement.
CCTGAAGAGGAACAAACTAGACTGGATACTTTGGCTAATTTAGCCACAACAATTATAGATGTACCGAAACTCCCTACACAGTCAGCACAAGTTCGTAGGTCTGCACGAACCAGGACTGCAGCATCTAAGAAAGTTTGAGTATTAAAAGAGGATTCAAGATAAACATTTTTGCAATTTTGAAACTCTTCAAAGTTTAACTTTCGGTGGTTTAGGCGAGCCTACGATGTGCTCATTAACCACTGAAAAAAGGGCGCTTTCGGTGGATAACTCACCTAGAAAATTTCCCAGACAACCACCGAAAGCCTGTGTGTCCAGAATTGGACGAGTTTTTACACAGGTCAAAGATTTTTGAGATGAAAAGATTTGAGATATTTTCTAATGAATGTCTAATGAATTATCAGGTCCAGCCCAACAGTTATTTTTGACATATTATGGAGAAAGGAGTTATTTCAAAGGTTATGGACATTTTTTTTTTAATTAAGACAGAAAGCAGGACACCTGGCCACATCAGAAAATTCAACTTAGTCTCTATTTGAAAGTCATCATGTAGCCTTGGGAGGCTATTCTACACTGCACCAACAATCAACAGAGAGAAATCTGGGATTGTCCTCATTTTGGGGAAGCATCCCACTTATTTTGCAACAGATTTTGACTTAATATTTTAAGCTGATTTGATCCATGTTTTCAGGATCTTAGAACTACTTTGTAATGCTATAAATATTAGAATAGAAGATGAACCAAGGGTTCGATTTTGGGTTCTACATGCTGCTATTGTAAGA
>SNQJ01S0038051.1:37122-59565 GCA_010110895.2 Picea sitchensis | reverse complement strand
AATTTTATGAGAAGAATGAAATGACTACAGATAACTAGCATGTGCTTAACAAAAAATAACAGAGATACAGTAAAACTGGTTTTCTATTCAATAAGCAAATAAGCTGAAACTATAAAAGGCAGCAGAAACAAGCTTGTTGGAATGGTGGCAGATTATCTCTGAGAAGAGATGTGACGACTACGCTCATTTGAAGAAGATGATTATAGTGAGGCTATGAATGCCTTTTTACAATAAATAGAAATTAAAAAACCCTATACATCCAAAAACCTACCCTTAGGATATGAAGCACCAAAAGTCATGTGATCCCTGTTTAGGTAAGTTAGTACATCAACTTCTCGGGGTCACAACTTTTGCATACGATCTTCGTTTTAGGCATATGGTAGCCCGTTCGAAAGGTATCATCGAGGAGATTCATTTTGGGGGGGAATATTAAAGGAAATTCCAGATTTCTCCCCATTCTCCCAAAAATCATTGTTTAGGACCTCAAAACGACTTCGGAAGTGAAAAACTACTAAAAATAGTAAATTACCAAAATTGCCAGAAAATTGTTTTGAGCCATTTGGAAAAGGTGGGTGGCCACCGATATCCACCTGGATAAATTATCGCTCCTTAGGAAGCAATGGTATCTATTGAGTTGAGTTCCCCCATAAGATGAGGAAATTTCTACTGAATTTGGCCTCGGGTGAGCCACTTGCCTTGGTGCAAGAGTTTCCCTTCTTTGACAACTCGATAGAGATGGATCCTTTGTTGTCGAGTACCCTTGATATGTGTGTCCACAATATGATCAGTGGATTCATGTTGTATATAGTCGGGGTTAATCTTTGTTGGTGTCAGTTGTTCTACTACTTCTGAGGTGTCCAATAATGGTGAAAAATAAGGGCGAAGGAGATCCAGATTGAACACTAGGTGCAGGCTAAGGAAAGGAGGAATGTTGAGCTCAAAAGAATTATCCCCCACGACCTTGGTGATTTTGTATGGCCCATAACAGAGAGGGAGAATGTTCTGATGGGGTCCTTTAAGTCGTTCTTTCTACAAGTGCAACCAAAAATTTTTGCCCACCCAAAACTTATGTAGCACTCGATGTTGATCATGGTCCTACTTGTACTTGTCATTAGAATTTTGTAGGATATCCTGAACCTGTTGGCGGATGTGTTGGATCCACTCAATGAATCAGGTGGAATTTTGCAGTTTCACTTGGAGCAGGATATGAGTCAGCCGAGGTGACCGCAAGGGGAAGTGTAACATCTATGGGACCCAATGGTTGGAATCCCAACCCCACCTAAAAGGGGCTATGGCCGGTTGAGGTATGCATGGATCGGTTGTAGCTATGTTGGACATAGGGAAGGCTCTCATCCCATGTGAGAGGGTGATTGGAATTATACATGCGAAGGATATGCACAATCATTCGATTTACAACCTCGGTTTGGTCATCTTTCTGGGGGTGGAAGGCCATGGATTTGGTGAGATTGGTGTCCAGTAGTGACCAGAGGCTCGACTAGAATGTCCTGAGAAATCGACTGTCTTGATATGAGACAATGGTTTGTGGGATTGAAAAATGTACCCGAACTCGTTCAAGGAAGAACTTGACAGTGACCTCTGTTCTAATGCTCTTCTTAAAGGCAACCAAAATCACCATCTTAGAAAAGCGATCAACAACCACAAAAACACATTCATTTAAACTCTTGGTGGATAGAAGGCCCGACATGTAGTCCATTAAGATGGATTCCCATGACCTATCAGGAGTAGGAAGAGGGGTGTACATGTTTTTTTTCTTAGTGGTTAGTTTGGCAATAGCATAGGTAACGCAGGATCTGATATACTTGTTGAACTCCTATTGAAGTTTCAGCCAGTAGAAATGTTTTTGTAGCATCGCCACTGTATTTTCGACACTGAAGTGTCCTACCACCCGACTGTAGTAGGCTTCCCAGATCAACTTCGCTTTCTCGCTTGATGGAACACATATATGGCCCAGACGACACAACAACCTATCTTGAAGATGGAAATTATCGAAAACTATGTTTGTACCCAAAATTTGATAGGTGGTGGTGAAGTTTGGATCTGTCTCATAGAGTTGGGGCCATCCAGAGGTCTCATGGCCGCAAGAGTCTAGCACCATGGTGAGTGTCATGACTAGCGGTCTTTTGAGGAAATCAATGACGCAATTGGTGCTTCTCATTTTATACTTGATGTTGATGTGGATTTGCTGCAAGTATGTCGACCACTTTTTATGGTGGTCATTCTGCAATTTTCCTTATGTCTGCATGAAATGTAGTGGCTTATGATCAGTGTGGATGACTGTCTCCTTACCAAGAATGTAATGTCTCCACTAGTGGAAGGCTTGCAAGATGGGGTACATTTCTTTGTTGTAAGTAGGGTACTTACGAAAAACATCTGATAGTGTCTAACTATGATAGGCCACGGGGTGGTCGTGTTGAGTGAGAATGATGGCCACATATAGTTTGAAGCATCTATCTCGATCTCAAAGGGTTGTTGCATGTATGGTAGTGAAAGTACTGGGGCTCAGCACAAGAGTTGCTTCAAATCATCGAACGCTTGTTGTTGGTACTAGCCCCATGCAAATTTTTCCTTACCACCACCCATGTTTATTTGGATGAGGGCCCATGCAATATGGGAGAATCCTAACACAAACCCACGGTAGAAATTGGTAACGCCCAAGAAGCTCCAAATATCAGTCAGTGTGGTTGGGGTTGGCCAGTCATGGATAACTTGGATCTTGGCTAGATCCACATGTATGCCATGATTATCAATGATGTAGCCCAGGTAATGGACCCTGTCCATGCCGAAGGAGAATTTTTCCAAGTTGACGTATAGCTTGTGTTGTTGCAGGGTGTGCATAACCTGTTGAATATGTTGCAAGTGTTCTGCCTAAGTCTTGCTATAGATGAGAATGTCATACAAATGCACCACTACAAAAGTATTGGTGAAAGGTTGTAGTATATAGTCCATAATCCTCATGAAAATGGCTTCAGTATTTCTCAAACCAAAGGGTATGACCAACCATTCAAAAAGGCCTTCCTTTGAATTGAAGGCGGTCTTCCATACATCTGTCTATTCTATGGGGATCTGGTGGTATCGAGACATAAGATAAATATTACTAAAGTATTTGGCCCCCATGAGTTGATTAAGGAGGTCGTCGATTCAGGGAATCAGGTACTGGTTTCTGACTGTGGTTTTATTCGGAGCTCGATAATCAATACAGAGTCACCATTTTCCATCTTTCTTATGTACTAGCACGATTGGGCTCCCACAAGGTGATTATATGGGATGTATGTGCCCCTTGTGGATAATTTCTTGGATTTGTCGCTTGATGTCCTCATTCTATAACAGAAAGTGACGATAGAATGGCCCATTGGGTAGCGATGCGTCCAAGGTCAGATTGATGGGGTGCTTGACCTGACAGTGCAGAGGTACACCGGTAGGTGAGGAAAAGATATATGAGTATTCTTACATGACCTTATCTACCTTCTTATGCTATGTGGAGAGGTCAGTCGTAGAGATCCTGAATGTGGCTGTGATCTTTCACTTATTTTGGGAGAGAATCACAAAGAAGAAAAAATTCCCTATTTGATAGTTGACCTTCCTACATTGCTTATCACAGATTAAGGAAATAACTCTAGGTGGGATTGTCTCAGGTATCCTATACAATTTCCTGTTCAAAGTAATAATAACACCACAAGGCCTAGACTCATATACAACTTGACATTTCCATAAATAAGGTTGGCCCAAAATAACATCATTAACTTTGAGAGGAGCAACATCACACAACACCTCATCTTTGAAGGGCTTGATGTCGTATGACAATCGACACTGTTGGCTGACGCAGAGATCGCTTCCTTGGCAGAGCCATCCAATGGTGTAGGGTTGTGGTTACAGCGTTTTCAGCAAGGCCAGCTACTTGACTACCTATGTTGAGATGGCGTTCTTCTGGCTACCACTATCAACGATGAAGTGCAGTAGGGTGCCTTTTACCCACATCTGTGAATGGAAGAGGTGCTCTCCTTCTTCTGGCTCGTCTGGTTCACCAGGCTAGAGTTTGGTGGTATCAACGGTGGCACTGGGTTCTTCATCAATGATCTGTCTTCCCCTTTATGGTTCTGGTTCAGAGTCAGAACCTGTATTTGATTCAGAGGCTTTCACTTTGGCCACCAATGACTGTTTTGAGCGACAATCAACAATGTTATGCCAAGGTCTCTTATGGAAGTCGCACCACTTCCCGGTATATTTATTTGTGTTTCCGGTGTCCTTCTTTGCTTGCGGCTTGGACAGATTGTCATAATACTGTCCATCTTTTCTATTTCCTTTGTTCTATGGGTTGGGGCCGCCCTTTCTTGGCTTTTGTTGTGAGGGGTTCCCAGGCCCAAATTGCCATGTTTTTTGTTTGAGCTTCTGCTCGATTTTGATGGCATATTGGTGGGCCGCGCCCAAGGATGAGATGTCTAGAAATTCCATTTTGTTCTATATGTATCTATGCACATCACCACAATACTTGAGCACCACATGTCTCTTTGAATATTTGATACCCATCTTGGTGCACAAGGTATGGAAGATATTTGTGAAATCTATCACTGCTTGGTCTCTTTCTTGCCACAGTGTGGTCCATTTGGTATACAAGTCATCATAACATCTGATAGGGTAGTATTTTTCTTTAACAACATTCATGAAGGATTCTTAGGTGGTCATAACTTTAAATAATGAGGTTTCCTTTGTTTCCTTTTTCTCACAAAAAGTTTTCCACCAATCTTTGACATGGCGAATAACTTTGAGGAGTGCAAAAGTAATCTTTTCTCTATTCGAAAAGTTATCGATAGAAAAATACCCTTCTAGTAGATTCAACCACTTGTCTACAACATCTACATCTATCTGACCTTCAAATATAGGAATATCGAATTTTATTTGTACCTTGAAGGGGGCGGCTCCTCTGCTCGAAGAAGATGCATCGCCTGTTGGTAGCCTCCAAAGGATTTATGTGAAACTATCCATCATTTCATTCCTCTATTGTGTGAGGGCTTCCTCAATCAACAGTTTGAAAGGATATATTGTCCCATCATATTTCTTTTCTCCTATCATGAGAGTTCGCTTGGGCGTGGGACAACTTTTTTCCTCAAGAGAAACAAGCTCAAGACCCAACTCTTTGTACTCCAACCTTTTTGGGGACATGCATTAAGATGACAATGAGAAGATCGCTCTGATATCACTGATCTGGATTTTATGAGTAGAAAAAAGTGTTTATAGATTATTAAGAAGTGCTTAACACAAAATAACAAAGATATAGTAAAACTAGCTTTCTATTCAATAAGGAAATAAGATGAAATTGTAAAATGCAGCAGAAACAAGCTTCCTGGAATGATGGCGTCTTATCTCTGAGAAGAGATGTGACGTCTATGCTCATTCACAAGAAGATGATTACAATGAGTCTCTGAAGGAATTTTCACAATAAAAAGGAATTCCAAAATTGTTATACATCCAAAAACCTAACCCTAGGAGATGACGCACCAGAAGTCATATGGGCCCTGTTTGGGTAAGTTAGTACATCAACTTCCCGGGGTCGTAACATTTTCATATGATCTCTGTTTTAGGCATATGATAGACCATTGGAAAGGTAACATTGAGGAGATTCATTTTGGGGGAAATATAGAATGAATTTATATATTTCTCCCCTTTTTCCCCAAAAATATCATTTAGGGCCTCAAAATGCCTCCGAAAGTGAAAAACTTCTAAAAATAGTAAATTACCAAAATTGTTAGAAAATTGTTTTGAGCCACTTGGAAAATTTGGGTGGACACCGATATCCACTTGGATCAGATAGGGAGGAATGTGGAGATAATAAAAAGAGAGAAAGTGAGAGAGAGAGAGGGGGAAGGAATGATGGGGGGGATAGAAGGGGGAAGAGGTATACAAGGAAAGAGGAGAGAATGGGGCATATAGAGAGAGGAAGAGGGAGATATGGGGAGAGAATGAGATAGAGAGTAGTCATAGAGAGAGGGAAATATATATGGAGGGAGGGAGAGAGGGATAAAGGATGAGAAAGAGAGAGATGTGTTATTAAGAATGCATGTGTGTTCCTAATATTAAGAATTTGATCATGCTATAGGAATGTGTGAGTGTTCCCAAATTGTGCATTCATTCCTAAAGTTCATATGTTTCTACAACACATGCACATTCTTTTCATTAACTTTATTTGTAGGAGTAAAAACTATAACATACATGTTTTCCTTGGATTTAGGTTTGGGATGAAAAAACTAATGGTTTGGTCTACAAATACATGAAACCATCCATTTTTATGAATACCTCTCAATAGATCTATATTTTACAACATTTTTCTATAGGATACAAAAATCCATTGTCATTGAAATTACAGACACATATAGAGTCAACTATGTAGATTCCAAATATATAATTAAGAAAAAAAACTTAATAGTGTTTACTGTTTTTAATATAATTTTTTCTTGACATATATCTGAATCCTAAAATACATATGTTTTTTATTTCTACTATAATTTTTTATCATCTTAGCTATTTTAAAAATAAGTTATATTCCACACTAGAAAAGATTGAGATCTACAATCTAAAAAATCAGAAGGATTTTTTTTTATAATTTTAGTATCTTCATATTGTGCACTAACACAAGGCATTGTAATTTCAAGGATTTAATGACTTTCATAATTAAAAATAATAATATTATCATTTTTTTTAAAATACCCCACATTAGAAAAAATGGTTTTTCTACAAATGTACAATTTTTTAAAGGAAATTTCATCATCAAGGTATTCAAAACCTGCACTAATCGAAACATATGCATTATATTTTGCTAGAAAAATAACATACCATTGTTATAAAAAAAAAAAATTCACATAGTTATTCACAAATTCTATAAATAAAAGTTATATATTTAGAAAGATAATTCAATTTCCTACATTTTATATTTTTACAGCATATTCCAATTCATTGTAAAAGTAGCTTGAATAATCCCTCCAAGTTAATGGATTCCCATGTTTGAATTTCCACTAACACATCATGAGAGACCATCATTAGCTTCCACCCACGTCCTAACTCTAAACTTTGTGATGCACAAAATATTGGTTGAAGAGGATTTTGATAACCAAAAGCACTTGATTTTTGAAAAATATAAATTTGATTTTTTTAATGCATTTAAACAATGAATTAAATATCCTATCAAATAAGAACAATATTGAATACTTCTATTGTAATTTTATGACAATTATCTCTACTTCCATTAATATGTTCTATGTCATGTTGTGGTGTAAAAAGGAAAATAGAATCTCAAACTCTTGGTATGATAAATAGTGTAATCTTTAGAAAACACATAAAGGAAATTTATAAACGAGTCCTTAAAATCCAATAAGATAAATAGATACAACTCCCTAATTAAAAATAAAAAAATGTACATGCCGCAGGGGTCTAGACCGACTGGAAAGTGTTTTGTTAATGAAGGAAATATGTAAAGGATGTCTCAAGTTATATTCTCACCCTGAATTACCCGTGCCCCATTCTTGCGGGCTATGTCAATGCACCTAGAGGTTATAGTTGTAGAAGAATGGAATTGACCCCGTGTCATGAAAGTACGAGGACCGCCTAAGTTTCCAATTCTGCCAACAAAAAAAAAAAATGAAAAATAAAAAATGTACTACATAAATATAAACCGAGAGAAGTAAGATAGATGTTAAGAAATTATGGAGGGAATTACCCATATACAGATATGATTCACATGTAACTCAATCAAAATCTCCTTCTATATATTTCTATCCAATCTATTTAACACTAGACACATCCATCAAGATCAGTAGGGCCAAGCCATATTGGATCCATGAAAATCAAAACCTTGTGGAAATAAGAATCTAAATATGGGTAGTGTAATGGATTCATGAATGTTGGTATGTATATTTATTCCCCTCAAATCCTAGGATCTGATACATTTCTAGACTCAAGATTGAATTAATTATACATGTGAGGGTATTTCCAATGATATGTTGGACACACTTGCTTCTCTCCTGTTGTAGGAAAATCTCCCTGCGGACAGGTAGATTGCCTCAAAGAGCTAGACCCTACTCTAAGACAGAAAGTGCTTAACGTGGACACTGACTTCCTTTCAAATCCATACAAACTAGCACATGAGAAGGAAGGAGAACAACAATACCTTTTTATCAATGTTTGTCCCTGCACGCTCCAAATCGAGCTCCGAACTCTCGCTCCTCGCTGAGTCCTGTAGACAAGCAAAGTATGACCGCTTCCTACTCTATTGATGTTAGCTTGAAAATAGATCTATCTATCATTGATAGGTTCATGTGAGATCAGACACAAACTAGAAATAAATAGGCCAAGTATGTCATATTTATGAGAATAACGACAACAGTACTTACAATCGTAGATGCAAATGCGACAGCTTCGTCAAGTCCCCTTTGTCTAAACCTTGCTCGAAAGATCCACAACCTGGATGATAGCAGCTTCACTAATCACTTCTCCTTTGACTGACTGTGTGTTCCCTATGAGATCATAGGTTTGATGCTAGCAATTCTTCCCATTTTCACCATCATAGAGCTTGCTTATATAGGTTAAGATGAGATTAACCTCTTGAGTTATCTTTAGAACAAGTTGAGGAACTTCCTCCTTAGATCAGGGATCTTCTGATGGAACCAAGAATTCGAATGCAACTACCTTCTAAATTTGATATATCCTCCTCTTATTCTCCTCAACGGGCCAACTACTACCTCAGATTAGGCAGCGCTCCCTCAAAAGGGGCATCAGAGTGTTGTAGCGCTCCCTAGGAAGCTTGAGGGGAGTGTCAGCACTTCAAAGGTGGATAGCGCTCCTTCAGAGGGGCAGGCAAGCGTTATAACGCTCCCTGAGGCCTTATAGGAGAGCGCCAGCGCTCCCAAGGCTGATGTAGGGGAGCGTTCACCCTCAGAACCTTTGTTTAAGAGCTCTTCTTAGGTGTTAAGAGTTCCTTGACTTCAGTTAATCAATTCCTCTTCTCCAAATCAAGTGTATGAGATGTTTTAAGTGCCTCCTTAGTGTCTTCATTATGGCAGTATGTTTGAACAATGTCTGCGACACTTGTGAACAACTTGCGACACTTGCAAAAGTTGTAAGGAAGATGCGACACTTGCAAAAGTTCTAAGGAAGATGCGACACTTACGACATTTTAGAAGAATATGCAACACTTATCCAGATGAGTAATTTTGACGTGTAACATCTCCTATTCTCCAAAGGCCAAATGAGAAGTTCCATTGGTGAGAGTATTTAGTATGGATTTGAAAGTCCATCCACACTCCAACAATTTGACATTTGTTGTAGTCAATGATCCAGGAATCATTTATGGATGATTTCCATCTATTTTGGAATGCCAATGTACATTCCCTTTAACACCCAATATGCTTCCAAAATGATTTTCAACACTCCACATGTTAGAGGTTTACCATTTAAAATGTGTATGAATCATTGATAATTAATTCATGTGGAGGGAGGCATCAAAGCACATTTGTGTTACATATCATCAATCTTTTCCAAGTGATTTGGATTTTTTTCAAAAATTAGAGGTAAGCACTTAACCCCTTCCTCTTTCAAATCTATGCATACTTCATCCATATTTCACTTGGAAAAATCATGCATGGAAATGATATATTCATTTACATATTTCAAGTAATCTCTATTAATATTTTTTTTCTAAAGAAATAAACTTATTAAATTTAGGTGGGAATCTAGTGAAAGAACCTCAAGCTAATATTCATGAAGGAGTCATGACAAACACAATCCAACTAGACCCGTGACATGATGGAAATGCTCATCATAGTATTCAACCCTGACATAAAGATGAATTAGATATTCATCTAATCCATAGGAATTATATACCACTAAGGGATTACTTTATTAATTTGAAGATGATATGAAAAAGGTTCAACACTTTTCCTTGCATTCTCTTGTTTTTATTCAATATGAAAAGCCACTGTCTTAATCCCTCACAAATATAGCCAATATAGCCATCAATAAAATGGTACTTAGCCTAAATGTTAGTTATTCGGAAAGATATTTAGGTTGATACCTTGTTTTCAATTAAAAAAAAAAACAATTGTCCATGACACAAAAGGTTCTTGTCATATCATCAATGAGATATTTATCATGACTCTCCACATATACTACACATTTCTCCAACCACCTAAGTTAAGGTTACAATGTATATTTCACTTGGACATTAGATGCTCAAGCATATATTTTGGCCATCGTGAGTTTATTTCATATCACTGTACTCCAGAAAAAACAAAATTATTCTATGCATTACCATTCTAATAACCTCTTCAAGTTCCATTTGTACTGCCTTTGCTATGAGTTTTCCTATCACTTGAAAATTTAAAATTTAAGTAGTTTCTTTTAGACTTACAACATATTTTATTATTTCTAATATTAGTAGTGGAAATTATGTTTTTTTATATATTTTCATGCCACCAGAGAAGCTCTAGGGGTGTCCTACAATACACCCTCTCTTGAGTATTTTTGTGATTCTCTAACTAGAAAGTAAGATAATATATTGCATATTGGAGTGATCATTACTTTTAGTACATGTAATAAATCCTCAGTGTCCCAATAGAAAGATAAATATAAGGATAAAAAGAAGCAATGTCCTCATAAGAACAAGGAAAACAGGTATCCCAATCCTTCTCAACCAACTTCTACCCTGAATGGTGACAAAGGAACAAAATGAAAAAGTAAAAAGATTTACAAACATTGTAACTTTTGTGGGGAATATGGCCATCTAGAGTCTAAATGTTTTAAATATATGGAGGCCTTATAAGTAGTAATGAAGAGGTGGAATATCAATGTTTATTCTTCTTCTTCCAATTCTTCTTCTCATGGACATGCACTTTATGCTTCTAGTTTTTCCTTCAATGCATCATCCACTTCTTTTTCTAATGAGTTGATTATTAATTATGGAGCATCTTATCACATGGATATGGATAATTACATTTTTTCTTCTCTTAAGGATTTCAACACCAAACAAATATTTATTGGTGATCATAGATTTCTTAGTGTTGTAGGGTCTGTAATATTTTGTTTATATGGTGTTCCTTTTAATGATTTATTATGTGTTCCAAGTATCTCCTACAACATGCTATCAGTATGTCATATCACTCTTTCACATGAAGGTAAAACAATAGAGTTTTCACCTCATCAAGTTGTAATTAAAGATTTAGAATATTATAATCATGTTCTAGACATAGGAATTGTTGTTGATATTACTAGGTTTCACAAATTTGACAAGTTTGGGTCATCATATTTTCTATTAGATTTTATTTCTCAGAGTGATGAATTGAGAAACATTTTTCATAAGTGGTTGTGTTAATTTAAACTATCACTCATTTTAACAACTTTGTAATCAAAATATGGTGACTAGTATTCCTTTCATTTCTTGCAGAGATGGTGTTTTTTCTAGTTTCATTCATGACAAACATTATTAGGAAAACTTTGAAAAATGTGCCTCCTAGAATGCCCTAACCCCCTTGCAACTTGTTCATATATATATTTTTTTTCCACTTCCTTCTATTTATTTCTATAGGTGTAAGTAATTCTTAACATTCATTTATGAATTATCCAGACACACTACGATTTTTTTTTTGTGTGTGACTAGAGGAATTGACAAATAGTCAGGCACATACTCACATGACATGAGGTCGTGTTATCCAACTGCTACCACTATAACCTCTAGGTGTTCCAAAAATGCCCCATACACAACAAAAAAGGTAATATGGGGTTTCAAACTGAGGACTTCACATAACAAAGTTCCTTATGTTGGGTTTTTATATTCTTTGCATTGAAAGTCTAGTCGAGGTGGATCGATTGACAGTCAAAATCAAAGGTAATTAACAACAAGTCAAAGATCGAGGTGATTCATGAGAGTAAAATCGAAGTCAAGGTTGATTTTGTATGACATGGAGAAAACATCAATAGAAAGTTAAATAGGTCAACACGTGGGTGTGTGGAAACTAACTGAAGACTGAATGAAGCTCGACTGGTAGTTGACTAGTAATTCGACTGGTAGTTAACTAGTAATTCGACTTAGTAGTCGACTGTAACAAAATCTCGATATTCACAGGAATTATAGACAATGATCTGCATGGATATGTAACCATTTTTTTTCTCCTTTCCTTTAGGGTTTTTCCTACTGTAAATTATATAAAGAAGGTGGGTTATATTGTTGTAAAAGCTAATGAGCCAATCAATAATCGTAGAGGTTGTTGGTCATGTATATGTAATCCAAATTGGATATAGGGTTGTTCTTGTGTAAAGAAAGGGGGTATGATGTAGATTGTGTCTTAGGTATGGACCAAGGTTATACATGTAAATTTTAATTCTAAATGAATAAGACAATGAGGAGCAAAACTCTCAAGGAATGATGGTTTTCCCAGTTTGGGTTTCTAGGGTAAAATATTTGTGTATTGTGTGTTTTCTTCGTCATTTACTTTATTTTTTTAATCTTTCTTTCTCTCTTATAGTAGGTTTAGCATGGAAGTATTCCTCACAGAGATTATTTTCCTAACATGTGGTATCAGATCTTGTTTTAACAACCTTGTACATGAGCTAAGCACTAGGTTTAATAAGAGTCACAAGTTAGAAATATTGAAACAATTATGTTAAATACTGACAATTAGATCGAGAATAGATATCGGAAAATTCAATCTCTAGTATTTTTAGATTTGAAAGATTAAAATTGAATATCTACTTATAGATCAAGAACAATGGAAAATGGTCTATCCAGGTAGCATGGGGATAGGTATGGCGAAGAAAGAATGGTAGAAACTCGAGAGAAGAGAAAGGAGTATGATTCAACTTTGTCTTTCATATTTGGTATTGTTGAATGTCCTAGGTGAAGATTCAACCAAGAAACTGTGGGACAAGTTGGAAATATTATACCAGTCGAAATCATTGGTAGAGAAGTTGTTTCTCAAAAATAAATTGTATTGTATGAGGATGACTGATGACATTTTGGTGATTGATCATTTAAATGTGTTTAATACCATTTTAAGCCACTTATATTCTATGGATATTAAAATCACTCGGGAGAATAAATGTATTATCCTATTATGCTCTTTCCCAAACTCCTAGGATATCTTAGTAGTGGCTATATAGAGTAATACAAACACATTATCGCTAGAACATGTGGTCACATATCTACTATAATAAGAAATGAGAAGGAAGAACATGGAAAGATAGACCAAATATTCTTTAGCTATGAGAGGTCAATCGATTGACAGAGATAAAGGAAACTTATATAGTAGAAATTCCAAGTTGAAGGGTAGATCTAAATCCCTGGTTCAGTTGACAAGAAGATGTTGTAAATCTGGTAAAGTTGGGAATTGCAAAATGGATTTCAAGTCAAAGGAAATGAAAGTTAGTATAGGATCCAAAAAGAAGTAGTTGACTGAGAGAAGGACAACTCTGGATAAGGGAGGCAATTTGTACCTAGTGTTAGCACTGTGTAAATTTGTTCAGCTGATAAAAATAACGACAGAGGTAACCTACAAACCAACTTTAGAGATGAAAATTAGCCTACTTAGTTCAGAGAGGTATATCTCTTGTCACTTGGTATTTCTTTGATAATCAATGGATAGGTTTTGTTGTTTTGGGGTTTTTTTTATAAATTTACTGGAATGGAAGGGGAGGGACACTTGGGGCTATGGAGTCAAACTTCTAAAAATGAACAGAAACACTAGCGGGCCAATAGAACTCTCCAAAGGATAAAGGCTAAATGAGGTGATAAATATCATTTATAATTTGTAAATTTGCAGAGTGTAGGAAGAAAAGAAAACATGTAAATGCATCAAAGCATTAAATATATGAATTATGAATTAGTTAGGAAGAACTTAACACAGTTTAAATTACTTCATTCGAGATCATCACAAGATGAATTCTACATCGTTGACTATCAAATTTAAGCAGAAGACAATGAAAATGGAATAATAAATATAGGAAATACATACAAAGAGAAAAGACAAAACTCAGATCACCACCATTAGAATCTTTTCATGGAAAATTCAAGACTTCTGCATATGTATTCATTTCATCTTCAGAAAATTACAATTCAAAGTTCCAAACAACTAAATCATGTCCTTGCATTTCTGCCAACATTAATACATTTGGAAACCCTGATACTTATAGAATTTGAGTTTCTTTGGTTTGAAACCAAGTACAATAACTAAAATGAAACGTTTCAAATTCTAAACTGGATACAATAATTACAAATGACAGTTTCGGTATGGGGACTGATTCCAATGATTTAACAAGAAAAATGGTTTATTCTCCAGCTACTGATTCCTCTAACACTTCAACTGCTTTCTTTGCCACTTGTTTTGTTCTGATCTTCCATCTTCAATGACATTTGTACATCATCTATTGGTCCCTAGAAAACTGCACTTTGTCTTACCCAGTCTTACTATCTCCTTCCATTGAAAGTCACAAGGGATATCATAATCCATCATTTCCTTTATCATGATCTCCAGGTCAATGCAGGAGGCATATGTCATGACTGTTTGTCCAATTTTCACTGTTTTGAACTGATTCGGAATCTCAATATCTATAATCATATGCTCAACCAGGGTTTCTCCTTTCAGGTTTTCCTCTAGGTTTTCAAACTTAGATTGATCCATTCTACACTGAGTGAGGCGAGTGTTGTATTATTCCCGATCATATAGTTTTCCTTTTCCATCCCAAAATGATGGGAGGCCTTTAATAAACAATTATTCAAACATATACTTGAACTATTTCACACTTTGCTCCATCTATGTTGCCTTGGTTTGGAATGATTTCAGTAGGTTATGTTTAACAATAACTCTCCTGGTCCAGATGATCAATGCAGTTCTATATTTTACCCCAATGGTCTGAAGTTCTATAGTAGGGATGGAGTTCAACAAGTTTATGGCATTTTGGGCCCACTCTGATGGTTTCTTTGCTAAAGTCTCATTTACAACAGTGCACCTTCTTTTGGTTGTGATGGCCATGTTGTCTTTATCATTCATTAAGTTTAAACACACTCTGAAATTTCCACCTTCAACAACTATAGAATCCCAGATGATATGCTTGGGTCCCTGCAATAGTCATCTACCTCTTAATCTTATTTTCAACCTGTCCATGTTTTCCCGCAAGGCCTGATTCTCCTTTTGAAATTTAGTTATTATTTCATCTTTTGCTTTCATTTCCTTATTCAACTTCTCTATGTCCCCTTTTAACCCCTTGATTTCTCCTACCTGCAGACTAATATATGACATAGACTGGACAATTCCTTCAGTGTTTGGCCCAGATTTTGTAGCAGGAGGTACAATTACATCTTTTTCCAACAACTATTTATCTCCTTGTGACCAATTCATCTTTTCTTGCTCAAGCTGCAACACCTTAGCTGTGTAGTTCAATTCCTCTTGTCGAAATGCTTATTTCTCATGTTATAGAGCAACCATTTCTATTGTTTGTGGATGATCTGTGGCAAACATTTTTCAGTTTAATTTTCAATATTTGAGTCACCTTGTCCTTCTCATCCAATGAGGATTTCACCCCTTGGGGGCCTTTAGATTCCAACCTCTTGACCTGAGTCTACCAATCTCTATGGGACGTCTTTTCTTGCCTCAACTTCCCTTCCAATTTTATTACATAAGATGACAGCCTAGAATTCTTCAAGCTCAAACTAAGATAGTGAGAATACAACCTTTCACTGGTATTCCTATGGAATTTGAATTTTTCTGGAGCACTGATGTTGTCATACCTTATTTTGATCTCAAATACTTTGTCTTCATCTACAACTGCAATGTTAAAAGTCCTCTTTTCAATGACCCTTACTGTGAACAGGGAAGATTTATGCTGAGATATATTTTCCACTTCAGGGACTAACTCCCTCATCTCACTCATAGCCATGTTTCCTTTCTTAGCATATTTTTTTTGCCAATTCTTCTTTTGATTGATAAGATGCCCTAGATGTCTTATCAAAGATGTGTTTTTTTCTGCTAAAGGTTCTTGAGTTTCCTTCACTTTGGAGTTTTCTTCCCTTTTCAACCTCTATAGTACTAGTGCCACTCTCCACCATGTCCATATTCACTTTCTCTTTAGGCTCTTCCTCTTCTAAATCCATTATCTTTGGGGACTGTGTAATCTTCATATTCTTAGGAGTAGTCCACTGATCAGTAGTTCCCATGGCCTATGAACTGCTTCTCTTTATGTAAACACTAACCTTGGGGACTTTGAATATCCGCTTCTGATGAGCTTTCTCTGTTTGTATTTGTTGCAGGGTTGCCTCCACTTGCTGTGTTTGCGTTGGCTACAAGGTTATTTCCATATCAGCATAGACTTCTAGATTTTCCAACTTATCAAAACCCTCAATATGCTCATTCTCATAAGGGGCATGTTTGTTCATCAATATTCTATAGGATATGATTTCATGTGGATAATATATTCTCCCTTGTAGCTCTACAAAACCACACTCTGTGATATTTGCTTGAATCTTAGATAATAATGATTTAGTTTTGACAATGAAGGGTCCAACGATAAAAGGGAAATTGAGGTTGTAGGATTTGTGCAATTTAAGGAAATTCTTTGTCTTAGATATGATTCTTTTCTTGATGAATTCAAGGGAAAAGACTCTGGGGGTAAAACAAATTAGGCAATATGTAAGGGGATTCATGAAAACCATAAACCCAGATTACTATTGAATGCATGAATAGTACCCAATATCCCACTCTGTTTTCTAGATTTGTATGCAGATAGCTCCTCATATCATCCAAAAATCTGGGTAGGATGGTGTTGAAAATCAAACTGTAAGCCCTGTACATGACTTTTTTTATGAATATGAGCAATGTGATCCTTTTACACTCAGTTGATATAAATTTTCCTTCGGGGAATTCTCTCTTATTTTTCTCCAGGAAAATCTTTACCAAATAGGTGTAATATATGAAATGCCTGAGAGAGCGAAATTTCACTAGATGAATATGGATATTATCAGCTATGAATTAATCAAAACAGTCACAGACTAACAAACCAAACTCTCACTGAAAACATGTCAATAGGAATCCCACCTTGACTTTGACCACATGTATGTCATTATCTAGACCTAAAATCTGACTCAACAGGGAGCATACCCACTGGACCTCAATGACCATTATACTCACATTCATTGGCAAAGACAACCTCTTTGAAAAATGTTCTGGTTTGACAATTTTCTGTAAAACCAGATCTTTGACTTCTGATGGACACTGTATGTAGACCCTAATTAGATTTTATTGATTGAAAGGTTCATACACTGTAGAGAAAGACTCTGGAATCTCGAGGAAATTACTAATTGATAGACTTTCTACCCTACACATGACTTCAGACCCCAATTTATTTATGACAACCTTCTCTTCCTGTGAATAATTCTCTGCGCACTAACCTATGAATTCAGGAAAAGGAAAAGTGACTTTGACTGCATAAGGGACTATATTTTCCTAGACTACTTCAAGGAGCGATATCTTCTTTCCAACATTATCGGACAGATTGCATCTCGACACAGAGATGGGAAAAATGGTGATTTCAGTGTCAAAATCGTCTGAATCTCGATCAATTAGGGCTTCTTCATTTGACACAGGGTCTTTCTCTATTACTGAAGTTACAATAGGGTCCATGGAGATGATGAGAAATACCTGGAAATGAGAGGAAAAGGCATGAACTTGGCATACTGTTGAGCTATAGTTGAATGGAGATGGTCGTGCCAACTATGAAATGTTCCAGTATTTTGAAAAATAATAAAATAAATGACAAATACCCTTTCTATACTGTTTGAAATTTGGGGGCATGAGGAAGTGTTTTGGGGAAACCCTCTTTTCTCCCTGAAATGCACTCAGTGGTGCCATGTGGTCCCGATCGAAAACCATAGTTTAGATTTTGACCCGCTTTCTGAAATTATCCCCCGTGAAATGTCTCCCCCTGAAATGATCCTCAACCATTTATATGGATAGCTCACGATCTGAGATGTATCGGGTCCCATCCTCTTTATATCCCCCACCATTTTATCCTCTTCATGCCACATTTACCCTCTTCTCTAGTTTGTCGGTATTCCAAACCGGTTTACCACCTCACTAAGTCAAGAAATCTTGATTTCTCACAAAAATTTTAATGGTGATAACATGGGCCCCAACTGAGGATGTTATCCTCCCAATGAGTTTGAAAATAACTCGTAGACCTGGTTCCTGATCCATTGGGCTACTCCCAAAAAATGTGTGTACCCTGATATGACATGTCACCAGTATCCACTCAAAACCAAAGTCTGTACATTGCTCTCAATTGAAAAATGAACTCTAAATACACCACTACAATCTGAATGTACACACTGTTGAAAAACCAAACTCAAAACTTCTTGACCAACAAGCTTATTTTCACACTCCTATCTACTCTAAAAAAATTTAAATGAATACTCAATCAAGTGATGCTAAAGTTCCAATGCATCAAATGAAGCAATTGGCTTCCCGATTTTCCTCTGCTCACATTTTTCTTAAGCAGGCAAACAAATGTAAAAGATGGTAGCTGAAAACAAAAATTGAATCTAAAAATTGATCTTATGAATGAAACAAATTCCTCCTTCACTGATGACTATAATAGGATGTCCACAGGATCTTGAAAACCATGAAAAATCATTTATTTTTGATGAACAAAAATAGAAAGACAAGCCTCTTTCATAAATGTTTGTTGTTCTTGCTCTATTTCTTCAGTTATGAGAACATTTTCAAATGAAATGGCAGCAATAGGTTTGTCTACCCTTCCATACATATCAACAAAAAAATTCATACATCCTTGAACATCTTCAAATATGACAACCATATTATGTGCATGAAGGCTATCCTCTTGTTCATCAAACAATTATAATTCGGTTTTATTAATCTTCTGGTAATTTGCTTGAGGAATGTCATTTTGACTTTCAAATGAATGAATGGAAATAAATTACTGCTCATAATATTCTTGCAAATGTGAAAATATAACATCATGAATTATTTCATAGTCTTTAGTTCCCATGGATGCATTTTCAAAACTATGATTTTCAAAGGAATCAAATAAAACAACTGTCTCTTCATTATATTTATGTAAATTTCTAATTGAAAAATGGGATACATTGTTTTTTGGTTTTACCAAACTGTATGTAATTTGTTTGTTCATTGCTTGAAGTATCCATAGATTCCGTTTTAGAATCCACATCCATGCTAGGACACTTATAATTTGAACAACCACATCATTCACATGGGAAGAAAGACAACTTTGAAGCACTTTGTCTTGCTGGAAATCTTGTTCAATATCTTCATCAAGTTCAGGAAAAGGAAAATGAATTTTAGCAACAATTTCTTGATTAGTTTAATCTTCATCCAAAGGAGGGGATACTATTTTTTATTGGGATGAATATTCATAAAGGGCTTCTATGATTTCATCATTCATACACTCTTCATTACCAAAAACATTTTCAAGGTACTTAATGAAATGTTCACAAAATTCACAACAATCTTTAAACACCAAGAATCAAGGATTAGATTCTCCATAATGCTTAAAGAATGTTATGTGGAAATCCTTAAGATAGTATAAACTTCTTGGTTTTAAAACATCATACCATAATGTTACTTTCCCCTCTAGAGTAGCCATAAACATTTTCATAAAACAATCCTCATGAAATTCAACCCCCGGCTTGCATATGTGCATGTGAAATCTAATCAAGTGCAAGGCAACATCATTTCCTTTCCCATCTTTGAATTTAGGAAAATATTTTTTCCAATCTATTAGAGGAATATGATTTGGAAATCCAAGAATATGAGAGTGATTCATTGGAGCATACCTTGCATATCTATAATCCATCTTGAATAATTGGATTCATCAATAAATAATTTAGGCTACTAAGTCTTTGGATAATGGAGTCACCATGAAAGTTTTGAATTCTAGAGTCTTGAAAATGGAGTCGCCAAGCAAATGATGTACATAATTTCTATGTCTTTCCACCATTGGCACTCAGATATGAACTTTGTCGTTTATCCCAGGAAATATTTCACCTTCTCTCCCCAAAAACAATGCCAGAATGTTAGCACTCTGTAAATTTGTTCGACTGATAAAAAAATGACATAGGTAACCTACAAACCAAATTTAGAGCTAGGAACTATCCTACTCAGCTCAGAGAGGGATCTCTCCTTTCACTTGTTATTTATTTGATAATCAATGGCTAGGTTTTGGTGTTTTGGTGTTTTTTTATAAATTTGTTGGCAAGGAAGAGGAGGGACACTTAGGGCTATGAAGTCAAACTTCTGAAAATGAATAGAAACACTAGCTGGCCAATAGAACTCTCCAGAAGATAAAGGCTAAATGAGGCGATAAATCTGAGTTATAATTTGTAAATTTGCAGAGTGTAGAAATAAAACAAAACATGTAACTACATCAGAGCATTAAGTGAATGAATTATGAATTAGTTAGGAAGAACTTAACAAAGTTTAAATTGATTTAACCGAGAGCATCACAAGATGAATTATGTGCCTTTGACTATCCAATTTAAACAGAAGACAATGAAAATGGAATCATAAATAAAGGAAATGCATACAAAGAGAGAAGAAAAAACTCATATCACCACCATTATAATATTTTCATGGAAAACTCAAGACTTCTTCATATGTATTCAATTCATCTTCAGAAAATTACAATTCAAAGCTCCAAACAGCTAAAATCATGCCCTTTCACTTCTGCAAACATTCATACATTTGGAACCCCTCATACTTATACAATTCGAGTTCCTTCGGTTTGAAACCGATTACAATAAATAAAATGAAACTTTTCAGCTTCTAAATTGGTTACAATAATTACAAATGACAGTTTTGGTATGGGGACCGATTACCTTGATTTAACAAGAAAAATGTTTTATGCTCCAACTTCAAATTCCTCTAACGCTTCGGATCCTTACTTTTCCACTTGTTCTGTTATGATCTTCTGCCTAATCTATCATCTTCAATGACATATGTACATCATCTACTAGTCCCTATAAAACTTCACTTTGTCTTACCCATCCATATTGTCTCCTTCCATTGCAAGTCAGAAGGGATATCATAATCAATCATTTTCTTTATCAGGATCTCCAAGTCAATGCATGAGGCATATGTCATGAATGGTAGTCCAATTTTCATTGTTTTGAACTGATTTAGAATCTCAAAATCTGTAATCAGATGTTCAACCATGGTTTCTCCTTTCAGGTTTTCCTCTAGGTTTTCAAACTTGGAATAATCCATTCTGCACTGAGTGAGGTGAGAGTTGTATTCTTCCTGATCATATAGTTTTCCTTTTCCATCCCAAAATAGTGGGAGGAATTTCATTAAAAATTCTTCAAACAAATCCTTGAATTCTTTCACACTTTTCTCCATCTGTGTTTCCTTGGTTTGGATTGATTTCAGCAGGTTATGTTTAACAATAACCCTCATGGATGAGATGATCAATGCAGTTCTATCATTGACCCCAATGGTCTGAAGTTCTGCAGTAGGGATGGAGTTCAACAGGTTTATGGAATTCTGGGCCCACTTTGATGGTTTCTTTGCTAAAGTATCATTTACAATGGTGCACCTGCTTCTGGTTGTGATGGTCATGTTGTCTGTATCATTGATGAAGTTTAAATAAACTCTGAACTTGGCAGATTCAGTAGCTATAGAATCCCAGATGATATGCCTGGGTCCCTGCAATAGTCCTCTACCTCTTAATCTTATTTTCAACTTGTACACCTTTTCCTGCAAGGCCTGATTCTCCTTTTGAAATTTATCCATTCTTTCATTTTTTTCTTACATTTCTTGCTTCAACTTTTGTATGTCCAATTTTAACCCCTTTATTTCTCCTACCTTCAAGCTAACATGTGACCTAGCCTGGACAAGTCCTTCAGTGCTTGGCCCATATTTTGCAGCAAAAGCAACCACTACATTCTTGTCCAAAAAATATGTTTGTCCTTGTGACCAATTCACCTTTTCTTGCTCAAGATGCAACACCTTAGACTTGTAGTCTAAGGCCTCTTATCGAAATGATTCTTTCTTATGTTCTAGAGAAACCATTTATGTTGTTTGTGGGTGCTCTCTGGCATAAATTTTCTATTTCTTTTTCAAGCTTTGAATCAGCTTGTCCTTCTCATCCAATGATTATTTCACCCCTTGGGCGTCTTCATATTCCAACCTCTTGACCTGAGTCTGCCAAGCTTTGTTGGATGCCTTTTATTGCCTCAAATTCCCTTCCAATTTTATTTCATAAGATGATATCTTGGAATTCTTCAAGCTCAAACTCAGATAGTCAGAATACAACATGTCACTCATATTCCTGTGGAATTTGACTTTGTCTGGAGCACTGATGTTGTCATACCTTATTTTGATCTCAAAGACTGTGTCTTCATCTGCAACTGCAATGTTAAAA
>SNQJ01S0038051.1:6286-29318 GCA_010110895.2 Picea sitchensis | reverse complement strand
ATAGCTAGAAAGTTAATGATTGAAATCACAGCCATTTATTTTGTGTGACTACTAAGAATATTCCAGCCATATTTAATCCTGTCCATAGAAAACTTATTAAACACTAAACCCCTATTAAATCTGCCCATTATCAATAGGTGTACACCTTTAAGCGTAAAAATATAAGAAGGAAAAACATATATCATTATAAATAAGTCTATAAATACCATGTCTACTGAAAATCGCTGAATAATTTCAGAGAATACGTGAAGGACGACTAAAATGAAACCCTCGCATAAGCTTAGTAAGGAACCAACACAATAGCGTAAAAGAATTGATTATGCATTGATCAACCAATACCCCAATCTGTAAGGGAAAATAATCACAGTATAGATGCAAAGGACAATTTTTTCCAGAATGACCGCAGAGGGATGAGTCATAATGATGCAACAAAATTAAAAGGAAGTCATGACCAAAACCCTCGGCCATGGTCGGAAACATCTAGAGGTCGACCAAATTCCAAGACAAAGACACTTGGAAGATGCTCTGCATGCCACGAGGTCAGGAAGAATCTCGAGGCTAATAAAGAGTTGTTAATTACTCGGTACTGGTATAATGATCAGTTAAATTATCAACTTTGTTTTAATTTGACTTCATTGTAATGACCCACATTAACCTGGTTTTAATTTAAACAACGATGAGTACCCTGAGCGGATGTATACATATTGTGGACCACACCATATTTTAATTTATTTCAAAAAGATTAACACATTTTTTTTTTAGTGTATTATGTATAGTGGACAAGTTTTCCATAGGAATAACCAAGAACATTATGAAAATAAAAGTCAATCATATACCCAATAACACGTTCGACTTTGGTAAAAACCCTATGATGTCAATCTAATTAATCTCTATATACAAAGTTAACAAATTGATAGAGACTTATATGTAAATTTAGATATATAATCATGTAAGTATAAATATTTAGAAAATATTATCAATATAATTTTATTGATACAAAAATATTGTAATCGCAAGGCAACAAGTAATATGAAATCCTAAGAATGAAACTCTAAAATTAATATTCTTATGTAGATATAATATGGATGTCATCGTTTCATTAAATCGAGAAATTTGTTCAATCGTCAAATAATAATAATAATAGTACGACGTACTTATCAAAGATAAATTATTAGTAGAATTTTATATCATTTCTTATTGTTTAAAAAAAAATATGGTATATTTTAGGAGATGTGACGACAATGTGGAATATCACACCAAAATACCACACCATATACCCCACAGAAAAAATGGAATTGTCGACAGAATGAACAAAAAAATGATGGACAAGGCAAGGATTATGCTCAGTGGTGTTGAGCTCGCACAAGAATTCTAGGTGGAGGCAGTCGATACTACAAAATATTTGGTGAATATGTCTCTTTCGTTGGTGCTAGTCGACACAACTCCACATGAGGTATGGTATGGTAAGAAGCCTTTGGTTTCACATCTCAAATTATTTGGCTATGATGAATTTGTGCATGTTCCCAAGGAAAAGAGGAGTAAGATGAAAAAGAAGGAAGTCAAGTGTATTTTCATTGGATACAAAGAAGGAATGAAAGGATATAATCTATGGGATCATTCATCAAGGAAAAAAATGTAGAGTCGAGATGTGGTCTTCAGATAAGTCAGAAGTAAGTATGATCTTGAATAAATTGTTCATACAGAGAATAATCAAGAGAAGGTGTGGTTTGAACTGAGGAAGAAAGAAAATTATTCAGATGAGTCGAGTGAATTAGAAGAAGAGGTGGAACAATCAAACCTGGTTGTAAGGAGTTCAAACGAATAAGAAAAATAGTCAAAAGGTATAGTCTGCCTAAATTGTGTTCTATATTCATGGTAAATTCCACTGACGATGAGCCTAATTTGGTCGGGGAGGTAGTTGACTTAGAAAAGGGAAAACTTTTGAAGGACTCCATGATCAAATAAATGGAATCCTTGCACAAGAATGAGACATGAGACTCAGTCAAATTATGTAGTGGAAGGAAATCTGCTGGTAGCAAATGGGTATTCTAGAAGAAGATAAATGCATCATGTCAAGTCAAGAAATTCAGAGCTCTACTGGTATAAAAATGATATTCCCAATTCGAAGGAGTCGACTTATGTGGGATTTTTTCCCCTATTGAAAAATTAACTTCCATTAGAGTACTAATATTTCTGGCTACAACATTTATTCTGGAAATAGAAAAAATGGATTTGAAGACAACGTTCCTACATGGGTACTTGGAAGAGGAAATATACATTAAACATATGGAAGGGTTTATATTAAAGGAAAAGGAAGATTTGGTGTTTGAATTGAAAATATCCCTTTATGGTCTAAAGAAATTACCAAGGATGTGGTACCAAAAGTTCAACACATACATCCTTAGTTTGGGGTTTGTGAGAATCAAAGATGATCACTGCATATGTTCCAAAGAATACTATGAGAGTTTCATATATGTATAATTGTATGTCGATGACATGTTGTTGATTGGAAAGAACATGGAAGAAATAAAGGAGGTGAAGAAGCATCTATCCTCCAAGTTCAACATGAAGGATCTCAATGCAACTAACTTCATTATGGTAATGAAGATTAAGAGAGATGGAGCATCTAGAAAGATCTCGTTTAACAAGATGAAGTATATAGAAATAATTTTGAAACATTTCAAAATGCATGATTTCAAACTTGTGAAGGTGACAATTCCTGTGTGAGCAAGGATAATTGTTGAAGAGTGTCCAAGGACACAAGAAGAAATATAGGACATGTCATGTGTCCCATATGAAAGTGTTGTTGGTAGTCTAATGTATGTGATGGTTTTCACTCGACCAAACGTTTCCCATGCAGTGGGAGTGTTGGGAAGATACATGTTGACACCTAGGAAGGAGCACTAGACAAGTGTCAAGAGAGTACTCAAGTATTTTTGTGGAAAAAAATATTATGCTATATGCTACCAAGGAAAACCTAGAGGTAAAAGTAAATTAAATGTACATGGCTTTGTCGACACTAACTAGGATGGAGATATAGAATGACAGAGGTCAACCAGTGGATATGTGTTCAAGATGTTGGAGAAATCCGCTAGATGAGTAACTGATATGCGATCATATCCCTATCAAAAAATCAATACTATGGGAGTTTCATATATGTATAACTGTATGTCGATGACATGTTGTTGATTGGAAACAACATGGAAGAAATAAAGGAGGTGAAGAAGAATCTATCCTCCAATTTTAGCATGAAGGATATCGATGCAACTAACTTCATTCTGGGAATGAAGATTAAGAGAGATGGAGCAACCAAAAAGATCTCGTTTAACAAGATGAAGTATATTGAAATAGTTTTGAAACATTTCAACATGCACGATTTCAAACTTGTGAAGGTGCCAATTCATGTGGGAGAAAGGATAACTGTTGAACAGTCTCCAAGGACACAGAAGGAAATATAGGACATGGCATGTGTCCCATATGAAAGTGTTTTCGGTAGTCTAATGTATGTGATGGTCTACACTCGACCAAACATTTCCCATGCAGTGGAAGTGTTGGAAAGATACATGTCGACACCCACGAAGAAGAACTGGAGAACTATCAAGAGAGTATTCAGGTATTTGTGTGGAAAAAAATATTATTCTATATGTTACCAAGGAAAACCTAGAGGTGAAAGTAAATTAAATGTACATGTCTTTGTCGTCACTGACTAGGCTGGAGATATGGAATGATAGAGGTAAACCAGTGGATATGTGTTCAAGAGGTTCGTTGGAGAAATCCGCTAGATGAGTAAATGATATGCGATCATATCCGTATCAAAAAAGAAGATAAATACACAACATCCACTCATGGAAGAAAATAAGTTGTATGGTTGCAAATGATGTGTTTAGGAATCGAGTTTGATCAAGGAGCTATCAAGATAAGTTGTGACAATCAAACTGCATTTTTAATGGAAAAGAACCCTACTTATTATTTTAATACTAAGAACATTGTTGTACAATAGCATTTCGTGAGACACATCGTGGAAAGAAACAAGGTGCTACTGGAGAAAGTAGACACATTGGAAAATACAATGGACTCTTTGGCCAAGTATGTGAGTGTTGTGAAGTTTTATTGGTGCAAAGAGGCAATGGGAATTGTTTCCCTATGTTTATGAACAAAATTTCGGAGCTCTCCCAGTTTCAGAAAAGAAAAAAACAAGTGGGATAACATTGGGTTGTTATATTCTTTGCAATGAAACTCTAGTCGAGGTGGATCGACTCACAGTCGAAGTCGAAGGTAATCGACAACAAGTCGAAGGTTGAGGTGAGTCAACCAGACAAAGTTGAAGTTGAAGGTAGAGGCAGTTCGACGTGGAAAAGACATCAACATTAAGTCTAAGAGTTCAAATGAACGAGGTCCACAGGTGGGTGTGTGGAAACCGACTAAAGACCGAATGAAGGTCGAATGGTAGTCGACTCATAATATGAATTGGTAGTCGACTGTAAAAGAATCCCGAGATTTGCAGTATTTGTATCCAATGATCTAAGTGGATCTATAACCTTTTTTGGGAACCTTTTATTTGTGTTTTTTCCTACTATAAATCCTAAAAATAAGGCATTTTGTAATGATGTAAAATCTAATGAGTCAATCAATAATTGTAGAGGTTATTGGTCATGTAGATGTAAGTCTAATTGGCAACATGGTATGATGACGATTGTGTCTTAGGTTTGTACCAAGGTTATACAGGTAACCTTTTATTCTAAATGAATAATATATCAAGGAGAAAAATGCTCAAGGAATGATGGTTTTCCTAGTTAGGGTTTCTAGGGTAAAATATCAGTGTACTGTGTGTTTACTTTGTCATTTACTTTCATGTTTAAATATTTCTTCCTCTCTTCTACTAGGTTTAGCATGGAAGTGTTCCTCACATAGATTCATTTCCTTACAGCTTAACAATACACTTCATCACTTATTTCCATACACCTCGGAGGAGACACACTTGGGTTTATTTATTAAAACTTTAGAGTGATGTTTTTGACATGCTTTTGGCCTATAAGGCCCTTGTATAAAAATAATTTAGACATCAACTTCATAGGATAAGAAGATATAATGGAGGTGAACATATTAAAAAAAAATTACAACTTATTTCATTGCATAGGGAATTCAAATGAAACATAATATTTCATATACACCTCAGAAAACTAATTTTTTTAGAGAAAGAATCAAACCTTATTGGGTGGAAGCCATTGATTGCACCAATTACAATGTCAATCACATCACCACATAGGATTTAAAAAATAGAACATCCAAACAATCATGAACTAGAATTAAACCATATGTAATCCACATCCATGTCTTTGGTATTGAAGAAAGGGTTCACGTTCCTGATAAGAAAATGAAAAACTTATATCGTAAAAGTGATAAGTGCATTTTTGTTGGATATTTTGAAGATGTAAAAGGTTATAAACTTATTCAATATAATTATAATCAAAATTTTATTATGAGATATATTAATTTTGATGAAAATATCTTGGCCTATGAACTTAATTGGACATTTATGCCATCTTATTTTTCTAAATTTTCTATTAGTGATATTGTTCTATTTTATTTTTTAGATGATTATAGTGAGGATGAAAATACACCTCTTCCTATTTACCTTCCTCAATTTGTGTCCAATAAAAATGAACCTCCACCATAACCCCTTCTTACTAGATGGGTCTATACAACATGATAAGTATTTGGTGATGTCCACTGATCCTATAGATCATTGTCATACACATTCATAGTTCCTACAAACCTCTTATCTTTTGAATCAAGTTTTATGTACTCATGATTTAGACACATTTGCAGAAGTTTATAACCATCCAAATTGGGACAAACAATGTGTGAATAATATCATTCCTTAATGGTGAATAATAGTTGTGATCTTGTGCCTCTCCAAAGGAAGAAAAAATGTTATATGTAAATGGGTGTATAGAAATAAGTATGCATCTAGTAAAAATTTTGAAAGACATAAGGTTGAATTAGTTTTGAAAGACATAAGATTGACTATAATGAAACCTTTCCCCCCATAGCCAAAATGTAACACGCCCCACTACCCGGTTTCCTATAAAACTCATCCACCTGACACAATTTCAAAATTTTGATACCTTTCTTACAATATAATGAACATTATAACATAAACGAAATAACAAGAAACATGCATGACTGAAAAAAAAGCATAACTATCCATGCACATAAATCAATAATAGTTATCATGTCATAAACATATCACATAGACAAATAAAATAAACAGCGAAATAAAATCATAGAGAAAGATAGAGAGCCTTATCTTTTAAAAGAGGTTTCATGAACTGGTTGCAGGAATTGGACATTCCACCCAACACTAGACACTTTTGTTCTAGATATTAACAACAAGTTACCCTCAATCCAGGGATATGAATCCAGAAGAATGGGTCCTAGGCCTAGTTTAGTTTTCCCAAACCAATCTCGAAAATTGACTCTTGTATTTTCTCAACCATACAACAATCCCAGTTTACAATCTTTCTTTCCCATAATCATGCACAACCCAAGACCATGAAACCGATTCAATTCCATGTATCCCTTCAGGTTTCTCACCTCAATTTAGGTCTCCAATGCTACTGGTAAGGAAATCCTAGCACTAGAAGCATCCAATATTCCCATCTATAGGTAGTCTTGGCATTATTGTCAACAATTTTATGCACATATGCATCGATTATTTATTGGTACACTAGTATTCCTTACAACCACTGACCATGAATCACTGCCTATAGAAAATCATTTCCCCATGTTGAGAACCAGATCTAGAATGGCGAAGAAAGAAGGAAATGATGAAGAAGATCTGGTTACCAAAACGAAATAGCAACACATAACCAAGTAACAAAAACAATGAGGAAACCCCAAAACAACCCATAGGAATGGTTTATATATGAATGGAAAAGAATAAGGTGTCCTCTCCAAGGTACTCATGTGAATCTTCCCATCTAACTAAACATCAAGGGTAAAAAATAAAATTATAAAAATATAAAGGCTTAGACACTCATCCCCCCCACTCTCTCCTAGAATCATAGCCCAATAAAAATATTGTATGTGTCTATCTCATATCGAACGATGTAATTTATTATTAAAAAATTTCAAAGTAATGCATTCCCTAGGCTCTACCACCTTTTAACATTATAGGAACTCCTGGAGTTTCATCAATAGATAAAGTTAAAATATTAATCTAGGGACTCAAAATGAGTGTCTTGCATTCCCCTCTCCTTTATTTTGGAAATATCCTTACTGCATATACAAAACAGAAATAAAAATTCAAAAGTATTCAAAAAATCATGTGTAATATGCTTGCATAGCATCTTCAGGATCATAGTGGGTCCATTGAACATTTACCAGTTCTATGACTTGATTCTAGAGCACCTTGAACTTTCTTTCCAATATGCACACTAGTTGGACCTAAAAGACTCCTTATTGCTCCACATAAATCAATTCCAATTAATAACATTATTAGGATCATGCATGTACTTCTTCAACAAAGAGATATGAAACACATTATGCACATTAATGGAAGCAAGAAGTGAAAGCATGTGCGCAACTGGCCCTATTCTATCCAATATTTCAAATAGACCACAAAATCTGGCTGTTAAATTAGTATATTTTCCTAACTTCAGTGAGCTCTTCTAGAGATTCAATTTTAAGAGTACACATTCTTCCACTTTAAATTCTCTAGATACCCTATTATTATCTTCATAACTCTTTTGTTTATCTTATGTGTCTTTCAAATTATTCTTAATATTGACCATTTGGTCTTCCATATCCTTGAGAAATTATATCCCAAGTACTACTATGTTTGTTGAGTTGTCCCAATTCACTGGAGCATTTCATTTTCTACCATACAAAGATTCAAATGGGATCGTATTCAATGAATCTTGGCACCCATTATTCTAGGCAAACTCAACCAAATGAAAATAATCTTCCTAGATATATGGTTTATCCATCACATACATCCTGAACATATCTTTAGTTACTTGATTGACTCTCTTTTTCCACCCATAATATTGTGGATGGTATGCTTTGCTAAAGTTTAGATTTGTATCGAATCCTTTAAACAATCCTCTCCAAAATTTTGAAGTATACTTTGTGTCTCAATTTGAAACAATTTCCTTAGTTATTAGATGCAAGGGAGAAATTTCCCTCATATAAATTTATGTAATACTAGTTTTTGTATGAGTCACATTCACTGCTAAAAAATGAGAAGCCTTTGTAAATTTATCTACCACTACCATTATTAAATCAAGTTTCCCTATTGTCCTGGGAAACTTAGTAATAAAATAAATGGTTATTACTTGTAGTTTGTCCTCTGGAATTTGAAATGGATGTAAACAGAAATCAAAATTTAAAAATTCTTCAAAATGTCACAAGTATCATGCCTAAATAGCATCTTCATTCTCCCAAGTAGCATCTTCATGACTGTAGTAGGTCCACTAAACTTTTACCAGTTCTATGACTCAATTCCATAACACCTTGACCTGTATCTCCAATATGTACATTGGATGGACCTGAAAGTATCCTTTAGGCTCCACCTGAATCAATTCCAATCAATAACATGTTTAGAATCATGTACATGCTTATTCAACAAAGAGACATGAAAAACATTATGGACATTCATGGAAGCAAGAAATGCACGTATGTATGAAACTAGACCTATTTTGTCTAATATATCAAATATACCAGAGAATACGGTTGCTAACTTGGTACAACTTCCCAACTTCAATGAGATCTTCTTGGGATTCACTTTCAAGAGTACATGATCTCCCACTTTCAAGTATCTATATATCCTATTCTTATATTCATAACTCTTATGTCTATCTTGTGTTTCTTTCAAAATCTTCTTAATCTTGACCATTTGGTCTTCCATATACTTGAGCAATTCTATCCCAAGTACTAGTTTGTTTGTTGGGATGTCCCAAATCAATAGAGTATTGTGTTTTCTACCATAAAAAGCTTCAAGTGGGCTCATATTAAACAAATCTCGATACCCATTATTGTAGGAAAAATCAACCAAATGAAAGTAATCTTCCCACTTATATGGTTTACTATCACATACATTCTCAACATGTTTTCAATTAATTTATTGACTCTCTCTGTCCACCCATCTAATTATGGATGGCATGCTACAATAAAGTTTAGATTTGTACCGAATAGTTTAAACAATCCAATCCAAAAGTTTGAAGTAAACTTTGTGTCTCTTTCTGAAGGACTTGTCTTAGGTATTCCATGCAACCTAGCAACTTCACTCATATAAATTTATGCAATATTAGATGTTTTATGAGTCATATTTAATGGTATAAATTGAGAATCGTTTGTCAATTTATCTACCACTTCAATTATTGAATCATGATTCCATGTTGTTGTGGGAAAATTAGTAATAAAATCAATGGTTACTACTTCACATTTATGCTCTTGAATTGGTAATGGTTGTAGAAAATCCGCTATGTGTCTATGCTAATCCTTCCCTCTTTGACATTCCATACATCTGGCAATGTAATTGGTGCCATCCTTCTACATTCCTAGCCAAACGTATTGTTTTATTAATGATGCAATTGTTTTCTAATAAGTGAAATGGACAACATATTAAACACTATGCATCTCTTTTAGCACCAATGCATTCTTCAGACTTAGGAACACAAATTTTGATCTTATGCATAAGTATCCCATCTTCTCCTATCTTGTATTCCTTGAATTTATATTGTACATCTTCCTGTTGTACGCTTTCATTTACCTATAGGTAACCTTTGATATTCTTGATTTCAAATTCATACTCAAGAATTCCAACCATCTTTTTGGCATAGAATTTAAAGTTGGTTTCTCAAACAGATATATTAGACCATTGTGGTGAGTCCCCAACTCAAATTTATTACCCATTAAGTGATGCCTCCACATTTTCATCACATAGACTATGGAAGCAAGATCCAAATTATGCATGGCATAGTTCCTCTTATGTTCTTTAATATTTCTTGATTCATATGCAATGACATGTCCATTTTGAGTTAGGACTCCACCAAGTCCTTCTTTGCATGCATATGTACATATAAAAAAATTGTCAGTTGGGCTAGCAATATTCAATATAGGTGCACTAGTGAGAAAGTATTTTAGAAAAATAATTTTTCTTCACATTTTGTTGTCCATTCAATCTTAATTCCCTTCTTTTGTAAAGAAGTGATGTGATGAGAAATATTAGAGAATTATGATATAAACCTCCTATAGTGTCTGACTAATCCCATCAAATATCTGTCTTGTGAAAAATTCCTCGATGTTGGTGTTAAGATCCAAATAATTGGATACATAAACACCACAAATATTCAAAGAAAAATATAGAAGAAACCACACTTTATTATTAAAAAAAAAAACCTTAGGGTAGGGAAACACCATAGAATGGATCCTATTATGAAAGGGATCCTTTCCTGTTCACTTTATTCTTTGAGGTGAAATCCTCCTATTGATCTACCATTCGAAACATAATACTTCTCAACTTGTCTCATTACATTGCTTGAACCCATTTATATAGTGCTACCAACCACCTAAGAACATTCTAGAGGTGGAACCTTCTAGAAGTGTAACCTTCTACGAATTCCTCTTACATTTATTATATCTAACTACCATAGTGGACCTTATTTAATATGATAGTGGACCTAGTCCAACTTACATTGAAGGGCCTCCACTATTATCAATATGGGCCCTACAGGACCCCCACTACCTCTCTAACTACCTAACATTCTATCCACCTTATGAAACCATTGTCCTCAATGACTTTTATGAGGGTGTGCAACCATATACCAAGGTCCCATGGATAAGTGTGGACCATAGCATTGAAGTAGACTAGAGAACCAGGGTCCCATGTAGAAATGAAAGCCACTATGTTGAAGCAGTCAAACCACCATTGTAAACTTAGGTCCCATGTCCAAGTGCTCATGTTAACTCCACATAGAATATATTTGAAACCAATAACCAACTAAAAATGATGCTCCAAATATTGGTATCTATCATGTGGATCTAGATAAGAAGATCCATCCACATAGTGGGAAAGGGTCATTGTTGAATCCAGACTGAATAATACCACACCAGCAAATTTGGGTCATTTTGCGACAGTTATTTTGACGCTCTTGCGACATTATGTCATGGACATTGAAATGAATCTAAGGTCTTAAAAACATCACTTCATGCGATGTGGCATGTATGACGAACCTGACACAACGCCGCAAAAGAGATGACACTAGGGACATCGTCGAAAGAGAGAGAAAGGAGGAAAATGATCGCACATGAGACAATGTTAGAGAGATCATCGCAAGAGAGACAATATAAGGAGATTGTTGCACGCCTGACGATATATGCAGATTGTCACAAGATCAACAATCTAGAGAAATTTGTGACAAATTAGTTATAGAAGTGATCGTTGCAAGAGCGACGAGAACAGGGAATTTTGTGACGATATTTCTATACATTTTTTTGTTATTTGTATAGCAATTTCGTCGCAACAATTCTAGCAGTCGTCGCTCTTGCAATGACATATATTTATTTAAAAAAAAATTAAAATTTTATTTTTGAGTAGTATGACCATACAGATCCTTGTCTAGTTGTTTATCCTTCAGAATACCAGGAAGCATTAATAGAGCCATTCGAGCTAGTGGATCTACCTATAGATGTTGCAATGACTAGGAAGAGGCTAGCTTGGCTTCATGACACTTTGTAGGATGTAGAGAGGCATGCAACTCTCAATGATACTTTAAGGGAGAGAAAATGACCTCAAAGTTTCTTGAGTTACATAGAGTCACAAATATGAGGAGGATAAGGTGGTTCCACCAGTGGTGAGGCAAATGGCCCCACCAAGTACCATCTCAGAAGGAGCCAACTTTTAGAGGGACTTAGGTGTTAGAATCTAGTATGAACGAGCAACAGCCCAGAATAGTTCATAGGATATCAAAATTCAGAGGAGGTTAGCATATGTAGAGGGAGAAGATGGCTCCAGATATTGTATAGACTCAGAGGGAGTCAATTTTTAGAGTCTTCATGCAGAATGAGAGTGATCCTAATATCATACAAAGTTAGTTAACTCATATGTAGAGTCGATCATTCATATGGAGTTTCCTCTCAAGTTCAGGCGGGATAAAGACATCTTCCAGGGATGGTAGATATATCTCCCAGACCTCTTCATGACTATCTCATATTCATCCTTTTGACACAACTCTCAAAGGGTATTTTGGCCAAAGAGGAAGGTATGCACAAAGATCCATGAGTTACATTGTAACCAAAGATTCTCAAAATAAGAATTGAGTAACCATTGAAATTTGTTTTTCCCATTTGGGTTGTTTCTAGAGTAAACATTATATCATTGTGTGACATCTCATTTATGTTAAATTAATGGAATGTAAGTTGGATTGGAGTTTAATTAAAATAAGAACCAGTGTCCTATACAAAAGTTACTGAAGATGAGATACTAACATGCTATGTCTCGTATGCAATATGTAGAAATGATGGAGGAACTAGTGAGGGCAATGGATCCACTTGCTAAGATCCCTTTGGCATATTACTAGTATGTGGTTTTAGTGTGGGATGTAGGAGGAAACAATGTTACCCTTGTGGATCCCTTTGGAATATTAGTAGATGATCCCTTTGGCATATTAGTACTATGTGGTTTGAGAAAATTTGGTGGTAGTGATAACTCTTGAGTAGAATCGAGCTTGCCTTGATTGTTATGTGGGACTTCATATTTCAAAGTGCAATTTTGGGAGCTAACAATTGACATTGTTACCAGGGAAAAGGTTTGATTCCCTGGATTCAATAGATCTGGTATACCATGGTGTTGGGAAGTCGTATTTCTTTGAATCATTAGTTTCTAGTTGCTTGTATTCAGGGTGAGAGAAAGAAATGGTATGCAAGGAACTTGAAGGTCTCACGTGGTAACTCTAATTATGGATCACATCCCTTTGATTGTTATGGATACATTTTCTCTAGTCCAGGAGGATCAAGATATTGACTACTATAGTTTTGTGCAACACAAAAGAGATATTGATGGGGGTGGTGAGCATAATATTTAAGGATTGAAATAATAGAATTGGATAGAACCCTAAGAAGGGGATTCTTTGTCAAATCTTTGTAAATATAAAATTATATGAGGATCCTCTATATGACATTTACTACCATGCGTATGAAGAAAAACATCATAATTTGATATTTTTCTTGGATATGACTTTTAGCATTGTGTTATGGGTATGGGAGGTCATCCTGAACACATCTAATGAATATCGTGGGGATTCACAAACCATAATAATTGTTGTGGTAGTGGGTTCCTTTCCTAATATTTCCATTGAAGGTTTAGTTAGAAGTTTTTCACTATATTCATGGTGGTTTTTGTTGCTACTCGGTTCTCCTCTTTTTGTATGGAAATGTCTAGAATTTCCAAGTGGAGGCATGGCGTTAGTTGGAGAAGATGATGACATCTCATGCTCTCTTTTATTATCCACAAAAGTTGCATTATTTTCTTACTTATTGTAGCTTAGGTGACATGCTATCACAACTCTCTCATTGTAGTTTATTTTTTTGACCTCATCAATGGTGTTGGGTTCCCTTTATCTTGGTATTGGTTTGTAGGCCTAAGGTGTTGGCTCAAAGAATTTACATTAATCTCTAAGCATGATAATAGGGTTTTAGGTCACTTCTTGTGATCACCTATTCCATGCCTAAACAAGCTTGAAACATCTCACATAACCAAAAAATGTTGCTCTGTTACGTTTTTATGCCCTAGGGAGAAATTGGCCAAGAGTCCCTGAAATGGTTTGGGATGCGACCTGCAACTGGTCATAAAAAAAAAACCAATACTTGGATTGAAGAACCATCGACTTTGATGGATTACTGAGATAGGATTTTAGCTAGAGCAACCCTCACTCCCAGTTGTCTTTTTCATCCATTTCGATAACTAGTGCTTTGCTCAATAAGAAGCAATGCAACATTTGGATTTAGGGGTCCAATTTATGAAACCATGCCTCGGGAGCGGATGGACAATGTGTTCACCTATTTGATGCCTAAAGAAGCATGCAAAATCTCACAAAACTCAAAAATGCTGCTCCATTAGGCTTTTATGCCCCGAGGAGGAATTGCTAAGAGTCCCTGAAATGGTTTGGGATGTGACTTGCAACTGGGCATAAAATGAAAACCGAGACTCAAATTAAGGAACCGTCATCTTTGTTGGATTCCTGGCATATCATTTTAGCTAGAGAACCCCTCACTCTTGGTTCCAACCCCTCAGAAGTTATTTTTTCCATCGATTTTGACAACTAGTGCTTTTCTCAGTAAGAAGCAATGCAACATTTGGATTTAGGGGTCCAATTTATGAAACCATGCCTCAAGAGTAGATGGACAATGTGGACACCTAGTCCATGCCTAAACAAGCATGTAGCATCTCACGGAACTCAAAAATCCTATTGCATTAGGCTTTTATGCCCCAAGGAGGAATTGTCAGGAGTCCTCGAAATGGTTTGGGATGTGAGTTGCAACTAGGCATAAAAAAAAAACCGAGACTTGGATTGAGGAACTGTCATCTCTGTTGGATTCTAGGCATATAATTTTAGCTATATCACCCCTCACTCCTAGTTCCAACCCCTTAGAAGTTATTTTTTCCATCAATTTTGACAACTAGTGCTTTGATCAATAAGAAGCAATGCAACATTTGGATTTAGGGGTCCAATTTATGAAACCATGCCTCAAGAGCGGATGGAAAATGTGGTCACCTATTACATGCCTAAAAAAGCATGCAACATCTCATGGAACTCAAAAATGATGCTATGTTAGGGTTTTATGCCCTGAGGAGGAATTGCCAAGAGTCCCCAAAATGGTTTGGGATGTGACTTGCAATAGGGCATAAAATGAAAAAAAGAGACTCAGATTGAGGAATTGTCATCGTTTTTGGATTCTTGGCATAGGATTTTAGCTAGAGCACCCCTCACTCCAAATTCCAACCGCTCAAAAGTTGTTTTTTCCATCGATTTCGATAACTAGTGCGTTGCTAAGTAAGAAGCAATGCAACATTTGAATTTAGGGGTCCAATTTATGAAGCCATGCATTAGGAGTGGATAGAAAATGTAGTCACCAATTCCATGCCTAAACAAGAGTGCAACATCTCATGGAACTCAAAAATGATGCTCTATTAGGCATTTATGCCTAGAGGAGGAATTGCCAAGAATCCCTGAAATGGTTTGGGATGCAACTTGCAACAGGGCATAAAATGAAAATAGAGATTTGTATTGAGGAACCATCATCATTTTTGGATTCCTGGCATAGGATTTTAGCTAGATAACTCCTCACTCCCGGTTCCAACCCCTCAAGAGTTGTTTTTTTCATCGATTTTGATAACTAGTGCTTTGCTCAGTAAGAAGCAATACAACATTTGAATTTAGTGGTCCAATTTACGAAACCATGCCTCGTGAGAGGATGGACAATGTGGTCACCTTTTCCATGCCTAAGAAATCATGCAACATCTCATGGAACTCAAAAATGCTACTCAGTTAGGTTTTTATGCCATGAGGAGGAATTGGCCAAGAGTCCTCGAAATGGTTTGGGATGGAACTTGCAACTGGGCATATAGTGAATATCGAGACTCAAATTAAGGAACCGTCAACTCCGATGGATTACTGGGGTAGGATTTCATCTATATCACCCCTCATTCCTGGGTGCCATGCCTCAAAATTTGCAGTACTCAACGTTTTCGAGAACTAGTGTTTTGCTCAGTTTGAAGCAATGCAACATTTGGATTAAAGGATCCAATTTATGAAACCATGCCTCGAGAGAATATGGACAATTTGGTCACATAGTCCATGCCCAAACAAGCTTGCAGCATCTCACGGAACTAAAAAATGTTGCTCCGTTAGGTTTTTATGCCCTGAGGAGGAATTGGCCAAGAGTCTCTGAAATGGTTTGGGATGCAACTTGCAACTGGGCATAAAATGAAAAACGAGACTCGGATTGATGAATCGTCGACTTTGATGGATTCCTGACATAGGTATTTAACTAGAGCATCCCTCACTCCCTGTTCCAACCCCTCGGAAGTTGTTTTTTTAATCAATTTTGATAACTAGTGTTTTTCCTCGTAAGAAGCAATGTAACATTTGGATTTAGGGGTCCAATTTATGAAACCATGCCTTGGGAACGGATGGAAAATGTGGTCACCTAATCCAAGCCTAAAAAATCATGCAACATCTCATGGAACTCAAAAATGTTGCTCCATTAGGCTTTTATGTCCCGAGGAGGAATTGTCAAGAGTCCTCGAAATGGTTTGGGATGTGACTTGAAACTGGCCATAAAACTAAAACTGAGACTCGGATTGAAGAACCCTCGTCGGTTTTAGATTCTTTGCATATTATTTTAGCTAAATCACCCCTCACTCCTAGTTCCAACCCCTCGAAAGTTGTTTTTTTCATCGATTTCGATAACTAGTGCTTTGCTTAGTAAGAAGCAATCCAACATTTGGATTTAGGGGTCCAACTTATGAAAATATGCCTCGGGAGCAGGTGGAAAATATGGTCACCTAGTCCATGCCTAAAAAAGCATGCAACATCTCATGGAACTCAAAAATGTTGCTCTGTTAGGCATTTATGCCCCAATAAGAAATTGCTAAGAGTCCCCAAAATGATTTGGGATGCGAGTTGCAACTGGGAATAAAATGAAAACAGAGACTCGAATTGAGGAACCGCCATATTTTTTGGATTCCTGGCATAGGATTTTAGCTAGATCACCCCTCACTCTCGGTTCCAACCCCTCAGAAGTTGTTTTTTTCATCTCTTTTGATAACTAGTGCTTTGCTCAGTAAGAAGCAATGCAACATTTGGATTTAGGGGTCCAATTTACAAAACCATGCCTCGGGAATGGATGGACAATGTGGTCACCTAGTCCATGCCTAAACAGGCATGCAACAGCTCATGGAACTCAAAAAATTTCTTCGTTAGGCTTTTATGCCTCGAGGAGGAATTGCCAAGAGTCCCAGAAATGGTTTGGGATGCGAATTGCAACTAGGCCTAAAATGAAAACCGAGACTCGGATTGAGGAACCATTGTCTTTTTTAGATTCCTAGCATAGGATTTTAGCTAGAGCACCCCTCACTCCCGGTTCCAACCCATCAGAAGTTTTTTTTTTCAACGATTTCGATAACTAGTTCTTTTCTTAGTAAGAAGTAATGCAACATTTGGATTTAGGGGTCCAATTTACAAAACCATGCCTCAGGAGTAGATGGACAATGTTGTCACCTAGTCCATGCCTAAACAAGCATGCAACATCTCATGGAACTAAAAAATGTTTCTTCGTTAGATATTTATGCCTCGAGGAGGAATTGCCAAGAGTCCCCAAAATGGTTTGGGATGCGACTTGCAACTAGGCATATAACAAAAACAGAGACTTGGATTGAGGAACCGTCATCTTTTTTGGATTGCTGGCATAGGATTTTAGCTAGATGACCCCTCACTCCCAGTTCCAACCCCTCAAAAGTTGTTTTTTTCATCGATTTCGTAACTAGTTCTTTTCTTAGTAAGAAGCAATGCAACATTTGGATTTAGGGGTCCAATTTACGAAACCATGCCTTGGGAGCGGATGTAAAATGTGGTCACCTAGTCCATGCATAAACAAGCATGCAACATCTCATGAAATGGTTTAGGATGCGACTTGCAACTGAGCATAAAATGAAAACAAAGACTCGGATTGAGGAACCGT
The DNA here is from genome assembly GCA_010110895.2 of Picea sitchensis. Lineage (NCBI taxonomy): Eukaryota > Viridiplantae > Streptophyta > Pinopsida > Pinales > Pinaceae > Picea > Picea sitchensis. The sequence continues at coordinate 11,573 of SNQJ01S0038051.1, read as the reverse complement.
CATCTTTTTTGGATTCTTGGCATAGGATTTTAGCTAGAGAACCCCTCACTCCCAGTTCCATCCCTCGGAAGTTGTTTTTTTCATCTCTTTCAATAACTAGTTCTTTGCTCAGTAAGAAGCAATGCAACATTTTCATTTATGGGTCCAATTTATGAAACCATGCCTCGGGAACAGATGTACAATGTTGTCACCTACTCCATTCCTAAACAAGCATGCAATATCTCATGGAACTCAAAAATGTTGCTCTATTAGGCTTTTATGCCCTGAGGAGGAATTGCCAAGAGTCCCCGAAATGGTTTGAGATGTGACATGCAACTAGGCATAAAACAAAAACCAAGACTCGAATTGAGGAACTGTCATCTTTTTTGGATTCCTGGCATAGGATTTTAGCTAGAAAATTCCTCACTCCCATTTCCAACCCCTCAGAAGTTGTTTTTTTCATCGCTTTCGATAACTAGTGCTTTGCTGAGTAAGAAGCAATGCAACATTTGGGTTTAGGGGTCCAATTTACAAAACCATGCCTCAGGAGAGGATGGAAAATGTGGTCACCTAGTCCATGTCTAAAGAAGCATGCAACATCTCATGGAACTCAAAAATGTTGCTCCGTTAGGGTTTTATGCCCCAAGGAGGAATTGCCAAGAGTCCCTGAAATGGTATGGGATGCAACTTGAAACTGGGCATAAAATGGAAACAGTGACTCGTATTGAGTATCTGTCGTCTTTTTTGGATTCATGGCATAGGATTTTAGCTAGAGCACCCCTCACTCTCTGTTCCAATCCCTCAGAAGTTGTTTTTTTCATCACTTTTGATAACTAGTGATTTTCTCAGTAAGAAGCAATGCAACATTTGGATTTAGGGGTCTAATTTATGAAACCATGCATCGGGAGTGGATGAACAATGTGGTCACCTATTCCATGCCTAAACAAGCATGCAACATCTCATGGAACTCAAAAATGTTGTTTCGTTAGGCTTTTATGCCCCGATGAGGAATTGCCAAGAGTCCCCGAAATGGTTTTGGATGCGACTTGTGCACTAAACAAGATATGATCAGAGATTCCAAACCATAACCAAGAGATATTCCAAGCCAAAACTGAAATATGCTAGCTGCAGCAGCTACAAAAGTAACTCTCCTCCAAACTTACGCACAACTGGCCAACTACAGTGCGCACAAGTGTTGCTTCTGCAGTTGTGAGAATGCCTGCTAGAATGATGACTGGCCTCCTGTATTTATACTAAATCTAGAAAACTGCCTAGGCCGACTTCTCATTCTGGGTGCCTATTTACTTATTACATAATATTTTATTTCACCGACTTCTTCTCTTGGAGGCTAATAACCTAATAAAAATTATCCTCTTGAGTTGACTTGTCTTCGAGGTTTATTAGCCAACTAATTAGTGTTTCTTCTTGCTTCCTAGAATATTCTATTCTTGTCAGGTTTACACGTGGAGGTAAATACCTCCCACAGCTACCATAACATCAACATGTTTCACCTTAACCTTATTCTTTTTTCTATGGAAAAATGACCCTTGATGAAGATTATTAGAACAAATTTGCAAGAGAAACTTCAACAATCAAATGCATCCATGGAAATTCTAAAAAAAGATGAAGAATGTAACATTACAAACCCTTAAGCTTCATCTTTAAATGGATCTTCAACTAATTTTAGATGGAATTTCCCCATCAATGCAACCATAAAAATATAATGGAGAGAGCTAGTTGTTTTATAGACTTGAAGCTCCATCTCCTTACAATAAAACAACATTTAGTGGATGTTGGATACATGGAAATATATAGTTTACATTACCTTCATTAAGTATGCAAAAGGGTTAATATTGCATCATGCTAATGGTGTTCTTAACTGATGCTCCTCAAAACTTGGTAGAAATACATTCTTATCAGATATGAAAGGCTAAGGAAACCAAATTATTCTTGTTGTAATACCATTTATGTTGCCTAAAAGCTTCCTTAAATCATGATTGCAAACCTATGTTTCTAAAATTCTTCCTTAATAACAATGGTCATAATTTTCTAAGGAAACATTCCTCCTTGTATCCACATGTTGGCCTATATTTTCACTGATCAAAGATCTCACATCTACCCACTTCCCCAATGGATAAGCACCACAAATAGGGTCTTTGGCTTCCTGAGTTTTCCATACAACAATCCATAACTTGACCAGGTGCATAGATTGCCTTTCCACAATACCTAAAAAGAAATAGAGACTTCCATGATAGAAATGACCATTAGCATTGTACCATCAGCTCAAATAAGAAAAGTTTAAGTCTGTACACATCACTTTTGCTAAGAAACTACTACAGGCCTAAAGTTTTTCAATAGCCAATATTGTCTTGGTGTATCAACCCCTACAAATTTCAATGTAATTTTTACCATCTTGGTGATTGATATTTTTCTATTTTTGAACTTCATTGAACACATTCTTCTTCAAGGTTTTCTAGCTATAAAACTCCCCATGCTTTCCATAGCCTCTGGAATTGGTCTACATATGTTATTATTGGCTTGCAAAATTTCTGCGTTTGATTCTAAACATAGGACAGAAGTAACACCACACTTACAACCATTCCAAATAAAATACCATGAGGATTTAAAGAGACCACTTACTCATGAAATCGACTCACATGACCATTGATACATGAACAATCATCAATTGCAAAGAATCATAAGAAAATCTCTTCAAGAGAGCACTCTAGTTGTAGTGTCCCCAAGGTATAGCCCCATTGTAAACCATGTTCTGAAAGGAATTGTAATTATGATTCATAGGTTGGTGTGCCAAGTTTTATAAGATGGAGGCTTATGTGTTTGTTAGGCCAGGGAGCCTGAGTGTTGAAGGCCAGGAGCCTGTTGTTATATATGTAATCAAGAAGAACAATTGATAAAATATAAACATCGCCATGTGCAGACCGACCACGATGAATGAGTGAAGGGGGACTAAGCATCCATAAGGTGGGCAAGGAATTAGGGGATGGAAGGTGGGAAAAGGGGCTAAGTGTTGAGCCTAGGGGCTAAGCCTAGGGGGCTTAAGCTTGGGAATAATATTTTAATATTTTCCCAAAAGACATGTGCATTTTATGTTTTATCCTAAGTTTTTGTCAAAGGGAGAACATGCAAGGGAGATGCGTGCTGGTGGAACGCATGCAGTTTCATGGGTGACAAGTGTCAACCCTGACGCATGCGAATAAAATGGACAGGGTGAGCCGTGAGAAGGGTTCCTCCTCCATTCCACCCAACTAACTGAGCGTGTAGGGAGCGTTGAACAGTACGACCAACCCAACCTATGCAAGAATACCGCGAGTGTTTTTGATAGTCGAGAACCCCGTATTGTCTTTGATAGTCCAGGCACATCCTCTGTCCGATTGACCGAACCTATGCGTGGAGGCTCTGTTCCAAAGCCGAGACCCTGAACCATTCTGCCATTGTTGAACCAGTGGGAAAGCCTGTATTGTTATGAAGATCTGGTCTCACCCTTTGTTCTGAGTCGTGGATTCTGTGTTGACCCCTGCAGTAGTCACTCATCACGCATTCCTATGAACCATCACTAAGAGGGCTCGAGCCATTGTTGAGCCTATTTGAGAGGTTGTGTTTGCATTTCCAGTTGGCTATGGAAACCACGCAGAGATGGACTATGTGTGGCTTGATGGCCAGCGCAAGTTGTGACTGAGCCTGTGTGTGATCTCTCTCTAGGTGAGGGAGGTGGATGTTGTTGGAAGAGGTTTCTTCCAGAGAGTGTCGAGCACCGGCTTCAGGCTCTGAGACTTCTTGATCCAGCCTGTTTCGAGACCCAGAGAGGGAGGTTAGCACCGATGGACTGTTCTTGTGAAGGTGTATACTCTTGGGTGGAACAAGCATGTGGGGAATGAGAGTCTGATAGTAGTGGGCGTAAGATGGCATCCTGGGAAGAATCCTTCCAGATTTTATGTGTTGTTTTCCCTGTAACCTCAACCTAGCCTAGATTTCCTTGCCTTGGGGTGGAGCGTAGTCCCAGCTCGGGGTTGACCCATTGTTAAGCTGATGAGCAGTGCGGTCTAAGGCTGGGAGGTTCGTGGAAGGCCTACACTTGGTTGGTGGATTCTACCACTGTTAAAAGATAAGTATTTGATTATGTTTCAATCATGTTTTGCATGACTCTACTTCTTATGTTATCATGATTTCCACTGTGTATATGAATTAAGATGTAATATTATGGATTGTTAATTATAGCAGTAAATAATATGTTTTACTCTGTGCTTAAATGAGTTTAATTGTTTAAATGCATGTGAATTCTATAATACCTGTATGGGTTATGTATAGAGTGGTGTTATAACCTTCTCTTAATAGTGATTAAACCTTGGTAGCCAGAAAAGGGGTGCTATAGTTTTGTATCAGAGCCAAGGTTTCGACACTGAGCCTAGATGGGCTAGTGGAGGGGTCTTTGTACCGAGAATGCGAAGGGAAATTGGGTCTGGAAGGAAAATTTCGGACCCTGTTTTGCTCCAAAGTGTCAAGGAGTTACTTGACGAGTTTTTAAGCTCAGGAAGTATAGCAGTGTTATGAAGCCATATCCAGTGTGGTATAAGTCCACAGGGAGAGAGGACTCCACACCAGAAGTGTAGGAGCTTTAGGATCTGTTCGGGAGGGAAGTTGAACCCTCGTGACCGTTAGATATGGAAAGTGTGCATGGGGTTTAAATCCCTTTGGAATTGCACAGGAGTGTGGAAATCGCGATACGTGAAATCCCGAATTAGTTAGGAACCGTCTGAGCCATCAGATATTGGCTGGAAAACCCAACAGCCATTGGATATGTCAGGAGATATCCGAGGGTAAAAACCCTAGTAAATAGGGGTGAAATCACCGAAATATATCTAGACCGTCCGAACGACGGAGGCCATGTGTCATGAGATTTCCCATTTTGGGAAATCGAGAATCGCGATATCGGGAGTCCTAGTAACAAGGGGTCGGGACTTTCCATGGTGGAAACCCAGGAGCAGTCGTGGATTTCCCGATTTGAGAAGGCCACGTGTCGAGAGATTACCCATTTAGGGAAATCGGGAATCGGAGATTCGGGAGTTCCGTTGACAAGAACTCGGGTTCTCGTCGTGACAAATCCTGACCCATAATGTCGAGACATTAGCATGTGGCTAAGTCCTGATGAACGGACAAGATTCCTTCGGGGAATCTCCAAGTCTATAACGACCGTCCGATGTGAGGAAGAGATGTTGACTTTAACTTGGGGCGCGAATGCAGATTAAGATAAGTAATGAGCAGATCTGGATGGCCAGAGTTCACCCGCCTA
>SNQJ01S0038050.1:55375-109108 GCA_010110895.2 Picea sitchensis | reverse complement strand
TCAATAGTGAGTCACCCCCGAGATGGGACTAAGCTCCACCCCAAGGTAAGGAATCCTAGGCTAGGATGAGGTTACAAGGAAAACAACACAGGACAACTGGAAGGATTCTTCCTAGGATGCCTTCTTATGCCCACTACTCACGAACTCTCATTCCCCACATGCCTGCTCCACCCGGGAGTATACACCTTCACAAGCACAGTCCATCGGTGCTTCACCTCCCTCTTTGGGTCTTGTCAATAGGACGGATCAGGAAGTCTCATAGCTCTGTAGCTGGTGTTGGACTCTCTCTGGGAGAAAACCACTTCCCAACAAAATCTCTCTGGAAGAATACACATAAAAGAGGGAGGATTCTCTCCCAGGAACCACTTATGCCCACTTCCCACAGACTCTCCTTCCCCACATGCTTGTCCCACCCCAGGAGTATACACCTTCTCTGTCACCTAGACATTCCTTCGGCTGCTAACCTCCCTTGCCTTGGGCTTCAGCAACAGGCCGCACCGGAAATCTCCAAGCTCTGTGGTAGCTACAGGGTTCCTTTCAGGAGCTCTATCCTTCCTCTGTTCACTCTCTCACCTGGAGAGAGTCACTCACAGGTTTAGTAAAACCTGCCTCTTCAATAACACTCACCTCCCTCACCTGGAGAGAGGTTACACACAAGCTTGGCATGAACTTACACTGGTCAGCAAGCCACGCGTAGTCCAACACTGCGTGGCCACAAAAGTCAATTGGGTATACAGTCACAGGCTTCCCAAATAGGTGACAATCACATACTTCAACCCAACCAGCTTAGTAATCATGGAATAAACTCATGGTTATGGTTTTCTCAGGGACACGTGACCAGCAATCCACGCAGGGGTCGACACAGGCTCAACGGTTCAGAACGGAGGGTGTACCGACTTTCCCAGGAATAAACACAGACCTTTTCCCCGGTTTCAGAATTGCACGAGGGTATCTTCTAGAGGTCAAATGAGACTCACGTTCATATGGTCGACAGTGGAATGGAAGAGGAACCCCCATCATGGCTCAATTTACCAGTTTTAACTGCATGCACTTGGGTTGACGCTTGTCACCCATGAAACTGCATGTGTTACATCAGCATGTGTTCCTCCCCATTTGGAAGTCACTTGTCATTCCAAAAGAACTTAGGATAAAACATATATTTCACATGGTCTTTTCGGAATAATATTAAAATATTATTCCCAAGGACTTAAGCCCCTAGGCTCAACACTTATCCCCTCTTCCCACCTTCCATCCCCTAATCCCTTTCCCACTTTGTGGAATCTTAGTCCCCCATCACTCATTCATCATGGTCGGTCTGGACGCAGCAATGTTTATAATTTTATTAATGTTTTGCATAGATACATGTACAAAATCGGGCTCTTGGCCTTCAACACTTAGGCTCTCTGGCCTAATAATCACATAATCCCACCATCTTATATTAACTTGGCTCACCAGCCTATAAAACATAATTACAATTCATTTCATAAACATGATTTACAACAGGGCTCAACCTTGGGGACATTACAAATGCCCTGGTTGAAGACCTAGTTGCCTCTGTTGTAAAGCTCTAGACCATGAAGTATTAGATTTCCCTAGAATGATTACTAAGCTTGAAAGAATGAATCTGAATCAAGAGAACCCTAAGGCAGATCCAAAAAATGAGATTATGGCAGAATACCAGAAAGGATCTGATCAAGCATTGCTATAGACAAAAGAAACCCCGAATGACCACCGACATGTCAAATTATCAGAGATCTTCAAAGAAAAAGAATGCATCGAAGCAAGAATAAGAGACTTCGACATTCACTGCGTCCTAGATGAGGAAACACAGGTGAATGTCATGACCGAGAGAACTTGGGAAGCTATAGGGAGGCTTGTTATGACTCCCTCATTAGGAGGAATAGGGTTATTCAGAGGAAATCTGATAAACCTGTGTGGAAGGCTCGCCCAGATACCTATGACTGCCAATGGAACTTCGACGGAGGAAGATTTTGAGATTATTAAATTTGTTGAAGACAGCGCCCCATTTACCATGTTAATAGGAAAACCTTGGATTGACAAAGATGAAGCCAAACGAAAGGAAGAAGAAGAAGTCTTGGAGCAGAAGAAACAGGATTTAAAAGATTTCATGACCAGAAGGATCGCACACTTGATTGAAGAACAAGAGAGAATATCGAAGCTATTTAATGCTAGCAACCGAGATGTCGAAGTTGCAAGAACATTAGAGGATCCACAAAATATTGAAGTACCTATTCTAGACAAAGAAGAAGTATTATCCCGGAACCCTACGAAAGAATATCAACAGCGTGAAGTGACTAAGACCACATAAGATAAGAATCAGAATGGAAAATGAACTACCGAGATGAAGCTCACTAGAAAGAAGGCTAGAAAGCAAAGTAAGAAGAGAGCTAAGTTGCAAAAGGTTCTAGAGGGAACTTCGCAGACAGAAAATTTGTAGAATTGGAGCTTCGTTGGGATATCAGAACAACGACACATGGCACTTTGCCATGGCAAAGCAATATAGTCTTTGGGGATATTATAACCATTCGATCGATGGGAAGAAATGAAATAAAGGTTCTTCATCAGACCATTGGACCGCGACATAATGGACCAAACAAGATTTAATGGAGGCTCATACCCATTGCAAGTGAACCGTTTTCAAGTTCCCTATTTATCCCACCACGCCACGCACCGAGAAAAAAATTTCCAATTGAGAATTCGAGCCCGCAAACTAAGCTGAGTTTATACAATGATTATCACACTCTTGCTTTCTATCTCAGTACTGTGTCTAAGTTGTTCCATGAACCCGCAATTGTTAACCCCGAGTGCGTATGTCAGAAGAATTGAACGTTGCAGAGAAAGTTGTTGAAGAAGTTTTGATCGACCTAATGACTGAAAGAGTCATGTTAGAGAGAGGATTATCCACAGGTGTACAAGCATGATCCATGAGAGGACTGCCAGCCTCTCTGTCAACTTCTCGAGCCAGACCATCCCGGCCAGCCGATGAAAAGTGAACCAAGCACAGAGACGATCTCATGAATGCTAAGTTGATTCTGAGCATTTTACCTGCCTACCTGCCACCTCTGAGCAGTGCAATCAATCGAGACAGTGTGCCCAGATAATTTGAATATGCTCTGGTCACTACATACCTCCCGAAAGGGATACACACAGTGCACACAGACCAAGATAAGATCACAGCGTTGAAGTTTAACGACTTCAACCTCAGTGATAGGAAGGTCTATAACATGCTCTCCCCACATAAGTACCTGACCAGAACAAAGGGAAAGAATTTGAAGATAGTTCCCCAGTCATGGACTATGAACCTTGCGTAGTCCACACTGCTCAATGTCATGAATATTCTTCACTTTGGAAGGCACCAAGAAGTGAATTCATGCGTCAAGATACTGATTTCCTTTTACCATGGAGGATACTTATGGTTAAATTGTCGTATCACAGTGGATCCGACGTTGATCAATTGTATCACAGGGATAAGCATGCAAGGCCCTGACCCACAGGAGTTATATCCTAGAAAAGTCATGGATCGCGCTCTCGCACAAAGGATCAAGGACACTTACGGATATATCGCGAAGGGAACACGAGGCTACAAGGTAGCTTCTATCCAGAGAAACCTAGTTCACCTTGCCTATCAGTTGATCGCAGGAAATTTAGTCTGCAAGAACCGACCCATCCAAGTGACTAGATTTGTAGTCGACCTCACAGGAAAGTGCGTGGAGGGCCTACAAATTAATTGGTCGAAGTACCTTGTTAACCTATTGGAACTGGATTGCAGGGAAGCGCAAGATCGAGGATATGAATTCCACTTTAGCTGGCTTCTAATCCTGATCACTTTCATTGCATGGGAGATGCCAGAAGGTGTGACCTTCCCGGACATCGACCCCTTCGAACCTCTAGCCACGAATTTCACTACACTATGGTACTCCAGTGACATGAACAAGCAATGGTAGTCAAATGTCATGTTCCACACATATTACAACCAGTTGAAGACAACCATCCAGTATGAGCCTCATATAACCCTGAACACTCTCCATGGTTTCAAGCCTTTAATGAAGTTCAGCGCAGACCGCCATTTCATTTATATCATAGCACAAGTTGACGAACACAAGGAACAGTTGCATGCATACTACAAGCTGACGGAGAGGTCTTGGAGGATGTCTTGTAGGATATCACTAAGGACATGTCGGCGGACCTCCTCATTCTAGTAGACTCTATGGAGATGTTCGATATTGGTATTCTCAAAGTAGCGCATGATACCCTAGACCCAACAAGACAAATAAAAATGAGGACGCCCAAGATGTAAGTAGTACCTCAGCGAAGACTTCTTCTATATCACCTGAGAAAGGAGGTGATGGCGAAGAGATAGATGACACAGAAGTTGAACAAAAGAAAGGCGAGGTTACACCACCTAGAGACAAGGAGGACCCCTCGAAGAAAATGAAGTTTTTCCCTCTTAAACCTTCTTCTAGGAAGAAATCTAAAGCATCTATGACCAAAATGCAGACCACCCTCACCTCAGACGACTTCGACTTCATCGTCGCAACACTGAATGATGCTTCGTTGGAGATAGCAGAGAAGCAAGAAGCTCAGCAGGAAGAGATATATAGTGGGATCGAGGTTGAACTCCAAGGGATGCAGCAGGAACTACAGTCTAGCCGTGCAGTTTCCACTGCACCTCTGCCATTGGGAACACCAAAAATGGGAGATGAGCCAGCTCAACTCCACTGGATCATTGATACAGTTGAAGTTCATCTTCGACAAGCACAGGAGGAGACAGTGCAAGCCACCCATGCTTTAGCACAAGCACAGGGTGACCTTCTAGAGTAGCACAGTACTGCAGAATGAGAGAAGCTTTCTCCCCAAGTAAAGTTCGATGCAGAAAAATCCCAGTTGCATAAAGAAAAGGAATAGTTGCTCACAGAGAAACTCAAAGTAAAGGAAAGGGTCAACAAATCACTTCTCTCTGTGACAGTCGTCGAAGTAAAGGCCAAGGAGAGAGTTCCACAACAGGTGGCACAACTTGAAGAAGTAATTCAGCAATGCATAGCATACTTGGAGCTACGCGCAGTACCCAAGACCCCTCGAGATGTAAGAGACCAAATGGAAGAAACTACCTGGAGCGCAGTTGACAGACTAAAATCTCTTGCCCTGGAGTGCAAGCAGGTGAGTAATTGCAGCTCCCAAACGTATGAGAAGCGAGTTGAGAACCCACAGTTATAGGAACTGGATTCGAATCTCCAGGAAGCGAAGCAACACACAGACACACTACAGACGCAGTTGAAATCCTTGTCAGTTGTATACAGAATGAAGAGGTCTCAAGAGAAACGCACAACCTAGCAGTAGATCCATACAATCCAGAGAAAAGTTATGAAAGTAAATCAACGGCTCCAACCTATGCAAGATAAGGCATGTCAATTGTTTACAAAGGTTGAAATCTGAGGATCGGAGCTAGAACATGTCATTAATGCAGCAGAACAATGCCTAGAAGGGCCAGTAAACGACGCAGTGATCCAGGAGTTCGTCGAGCAAGAGGCCACAGCAAAGAAGCAAGTCAAAGAAACTCAAGCCAAACTCGAGGCATTCGAGGTAGAAATGATCAGACCAGAGTGACTTGGGATGAGTCACATGTGAGTGTTGGGGCCATGTTGGCTCTTGACCAAGATTTGGGAGATTCTTGGTCATGTTATTCCATTTTGGGACTTTGACATCCTGTCGAAGGAGGAGCGCAAGATTAAGCGGAGATCATGGGATCTTGGCCCCTTTTTAGGTCCTTTTTGGGTTTTTGGGATAATTTAATGGGATTGGGATGTCAGCCCATGGGTTTTACCCATGTTTAGGCCTATTTTGTAATATATAAATAGATGCCTAGGCTAGATAGAAAAGGGGGAAGAAGAAGAGAAGTGCATCTATGTGATGTAGTAAGAGGTTGGTGTGCTAAGTGCTAGAGGCTAAGTGCTAGTGTGGATTGTAAGGGATTTGTGCCTACTATGAGAGACTTGCAGAGCTAATTGCAAGTGGTTGTAACAGATCATGGAAGGATTTGTGTTGTAACGCAAGGAAGAAATATCTAGCGAGCTGCGCAGATCTTCTGTCCTATGCGGAGTAGGGTTTTGAGGCTATGTGCTTGTAACCGATTGACTGAAGACAATAAAGAAGAAGAGTTGGTGGATGTAGCCCTAGGGTGGGGGTGAACCATGTAAATAGTGTGTTATGTTTCTTTGTTCTTTGTCTTTATTTGATTTACCTGTTATTTTCTAAGTGCTTGGATGTAGTTAGATAGATCTATTCATGCTTTGTTCTTATGATATGCAAGAATGTTAGATCTGATCTATAGGACTATGCTTAGTGCTCGATCTACTCGATATGATCTATTTACCTATGCTAAGTGCTTAAATACATTAGATTAGTGTGAATGTTGCGAAGCTCTGTTCTATCAGCGAAGTGGATACTGACTGCATATTGGGGAATCAACGGTGCTAAGTGCTTTATTAAGTAGTACAATCACATATCTGTGTCCCAACTAAGGTTGCATACACTTGAGTCTTGCAACCACCCCTGCCTCTACCTCGGGTGAGACTTCATTTGCTTTGCAGGTGTTTCCGAAAGGGTCGGTAGTTAGGGATTTGTTGGTGCGTTGTTGTAGCGTTGAACCCTAGGTCTGCCCCTGTGCCAACAGGAAGAAAAAAATTATAATGCTCATTGAATCGCATAGTACCCATAACTTCATTGATAAAATATTAGTAAAGTGCCTCAATTGTTTTGTATATACAATGACAAATTTTCAAGTTTTAGTTTCTAATAAAGGGAGTATTGATTATGTGGGAAACTTCCATAGCATAAAACTAAGTATGAGAGAACGTAATTTGGAAACCCCAATGTATTCCATTTCCATTGGAGGTGTAAATGTTGTTCTAGGGATTCAACAGTTCAGAATGTTAGGTACAGTCTCTACAAACTATAAAAAATTATTCATGAGATTTCAATTGGAAGGAATTCAATATGAAGTCAAAGGGTTAAAATTTTGACCTTCTTAGGTCATCATATGTCATAGAATGGAAAAGATCCTAAAAAAGGGTAGCAATGGTTTTGTGGTTAAAATTTATTCGATGGAAGTTAAGCAGGAAGATGAAAATATTCTAGAGGAATTAAGATGCAAATTGGAAAAGCACTATAGTGTATTCTAAAAAAATTCCTAAAGGACTACCTCCATTTAGAGATCATGAACATCAAATCAAACTAATATGGGGAATTGTTCCTCCTAATAAAATTCCTTATAGATATTCGCATTAAAAAAAATTATATTGATAAAATAGTACAAGAGATGATGGATTTAGGTTATATTATTCAACCAAGAAGAAGTTCATTTTCAGCTCTGGTAGTGATGGTGAGAAGAAAAGATAATTCTTGGAGGTTGTGTCTTGATTATAGATATCTAAACAAAATCACCATAAAGGATAAATTCATTGTTCCAAATATTGATGAGCTATTAGATGAGCTTCATGGAGTGGATTGTTTTACAAATTTATGTCTTGAATCATTAAACCACCATATTATATTATGAAACGATGAAATTCCCAAAAAAATATTAGAATTCATGATGGGAACTATGATTTCTTGGTCATGCCTTTTAGGTTGACTAATGCTCCTTCAACTTTTCAAATCCTATTGAAAAAACTGTTTTTACCTCATTTATAAATTTTGTGTTGGTTTTCTTTGATGATATACATATATATGTGTGTGTGTGTGTGTGTGTGTGTGTGGGAAGAGCACATTAAATATGTGGATCAAGTCCTGCAAATTCTTGAGAACAATCAACTTGATCTAGATTTATGAGGGACGAAATGAAACACAGAAATAAGACAGAAACACAAAGATATGGTAATACACAATTTCTATTAATGAACTAAATGTACATGAACTGCAAAAAAAATGCAAATTGAAATGAACTCGCTGGAATGGTGGTAGCTTATCTATGAGAAGAGATATGATGGCTATGCTCATTCACAAGAATGTGTCTTTACAATGAGGCTCGAAAGGCCTTTTTAACATAAAGAATTAATGAGAAAACCCTAACCCAAGAAGATGAAATGCCAAAAAGTTTGTGGGCCCCGATGTAACCCCCGAAGATGAAACACCAAAAGGTTACCAGGGCCCGATTTAACCCCTAAAAATGAAACTCCAAAATGTTTGTGGGCCTTGATGGGGGTAGTTGATACGTCAACTTCCTCAGGGCATAGTGTTTTCATATGATCTTTTTTTGGGGCTCTCGGTATACCATTATAAAGGTACATCCAATGAGTACACATTCTAAATGGACTTGTTATCGCAAGATTTTTCATTGTGCAAATCCTAACACAAGATCCCAAAATCTTGTGTAACTATAGGAAATACTAACAATGCCACCTTAGTAAGAAATCCCCTTTCTTTAGTGATGAACAAGGTCCACCACAAGGGAGGCTTCTCTAGTGACCTCAAGGGATCAAAGTAGCAAGTTTGATAGCAAACCTTGCCACCCGCTCTCTTGATCACCTAAGTCAAATTCTAGGTCAAAGGAAAAAGAGGTATGAAGATTGTATGAGTACCTTCATGGAAGAAGAACAATTTATATCATTTATATGATCAATTCCAAGAACAAACATCCAATTAGAACCTCATAGGACACTAGATAATGTGAATTTTCTATGGCTGGTATTGTAATAATACAACAGTTTTACAACAGCAATATAAATTTGTAACAACAACATCAAATATGCTTCAGAATTGCAACAATTGACAATGAAGATATAACATAAATCCACTAGATTGTTATCCAATTGTTTTATGCAATTTTTGGGTATGATAGGTCACCTTTATATCAATGTATAAAACAAATTTAAGTGGTATCTTGTGGTTGTAGAAAAATTTTGCAACAACAACAAGTTTACCACTCAAATAGCACAAGTTAGTGTTAGTAAAGTTAGTAGATAGCTTGAGATATTGAGAATAAAGAGTTGGTTTATCAACTTCACCACAAGAGAGATTTAATGATTAGTGCCTTAGGTATATGGAGTCTTTTCCAATAGAAATACAATATGTTTGGAGATGATAGTAGCAAGATCTAAGAGGTAGGGTTTGACATCTAAGGTGCTATCACATTAGGGCCTTAGGTTTCAAGCCTTAAAGAGAAGGATTGTTAGAGTGAAAGAAATTTTAGGCTCTGGCAACCTTTTCTCCCTTCATGAGTTCTTCAATTATAATTTATGTCACAATCAAGAGTCTAGGGATAAAATCCTAAAGTTCTAGAACTTTAAGGATTTAGGAGTCTAACCCTCGGTAGTATTTCCTTCACAAATTTATGGATGAAATTAACCTTATGAGAGGAGGAAGAACGTGTGCTCCTCTCTTAGGGTTTTACCAAGAAACATATTCAATATGAACAAGTAAAATATACCATAAACATTCAATAGCATGAAATGAAATTGTAGAAATTTACTTACTTCACCAAGATATGACAAGAGTAAACCCTAATTGCAGCAAATTCACACAAAAATCAGCAATGAAAGATCCACATTTTTCCTCCAGGATATAGTGCATGAGTAAAAATAGCTAATAACCCCATTATAAGGAAAATTTCATAAGTAGTCTTTCACATGTGTGAGTAGAATGTGATGATGAAATGATTCTTGTCTAACCATTTTTATATTGGAAATCAAAGCAACCAAAAGACTCTAATTAAAAGTCATGTCTTTACACAAGAGGGTTGACATCTTAATTCCCCCTTTCAATTTACAAAAAAAAGAATTTTACATAAGATACCCTTAAGAGGGTGACATCATGCCCTAGTATGGTGATGCTAGTCTCAAAGGAGTGATGTCAAGACTGGAAATGTGGGATGTTGGGCCTCCAAAGGAAACATGTCACTCTCTCATGTGACAAGGTCAATGCCAGCGCCTCCTCCATCAATCCATCAAACCCTAGGCCCTATATGACATCATGGGATAGGAGGGTGACATCTAGGCCTCCAAAGGCAAAAATTCAAGTGGAAAATGGTGGAATATCATCCTCTATCCATGCCAAGATGCCTCCAAATGAAATTTCCTTCATCTTCCATGCACAACGCTCATCATCAATGGTGCCCCATACGTGGGGTATAGTATCCATCCTATGGGAAAATTCATGCAAAGACAAACAACTATGCCCTCCAAGGGTCCACAAGTCATACAAATCATTCCAAGTAAGCCACATATAATAAGAGAAACACCCAAACATTTGCATCAAACCCCCCCTTTTCAAATTAAATACATGCTCAAAGACCTTATAAAATTTTCCAAATTTAGGTATGGGAGGGGTGTCAAGGTGCCCTATTGGGTTAGCCAACCCCAAGTCAAGGAATGTTTCCCTAGAGAACATATCTAAAACATGTAGTGAGTGTGAGGTGGATTTGGGGAAATACTTCTAGGAAAGGGGTTCGTATTGTCTCATTTATGGGTGCCTTTATAGAGGGTGTGTTTCCCTTCATCCGCAATGCAAAAATTTCCAAGCCCTTTTATTGCCATTAATTGATTAAGGTCCAAAACATTGAGTACTATGTGCAATGAAAGAAAAGAGTACATCAATTCCACTTGAAGATAGAAATGCACAAGGTGTCATATGCAATGGAAAGTAAGGGACATCACAAAATGCATTTCATCAACAATCAAGACATTTATTAATTAAGTGAATTATTTCGCAGGTCGTTCATTTTTTGGAGAAGTGTTTCATTGTTCCCAGGAACTAAGGGAGAGAATATAGAAGGATAACATTTAATTTTATCTTTTTCCAGCTACAACACCTATGGGCTTTTATCCCCTTCTTCCCATGAAATGAGGTACAATCCCTTCTTGGGTCAATGAGCCCAGAAACCCAAAATATGAGGAAACAAAGGGGAAGAAGGATGAAAGGTGGTAAGAATGGATGGGAATGGTATGATGACCCTTCAAGGAACCACCCAGTAACAACCCTTTTCCCAAGGGTTACCAAATTTTTGGGACACAATGACAACCACTATGGTGAAATTAGGAAAAAGGTATAATTTTCAAGAAAATGTTTTGTAATCAATAAAGGATTCTTTGCAATGTGTCCAAATGCTTCAAATATTAAAGTGACACTTTCCATGATACTAGAATTGTTACCTCATGAAACATGACCTGTTTTATTCTAGGATCAGACAAATGTAGTGGATGTTACTTTATTGTTGGTGATGAGTGGCGATCAACATGAATAGGAGGAACCATGAGGAATATGCTACTCAATATGAATCTCGACACTCCATGTATTCTATCTATGGGCCTCGAGACATGATCTCATTAGTTACCCCTGGCCTAGGGGATAACATCTCACTCCTAAATGGGGACATGTTCTCACCATAAAGTGCATGAGAACCTCAACATATCATGGTATGACCTGTGCCTACAAACTGAAACAAGACATGTTCGTAGATTGAAGGGTGGCACACTCATCCCTTTTTCATATGAGAAAATATGCTAACTATAAAAATGTAAAGGACTTGAAAATATTTTTTTTTAACATTTTTATTCTATCATATCAATATGAGCATGCAAAACATAAGGATGTTTCATAGAAATATGCAATAATGCAATAAAATAATATGTAAATCATAAGCATGTATGCAAATTAAGTGAGATGCAACTCTACTAGCATGATATGCAAGAAGCAATATATATATATATATACAATGCACTTCATGATGCACATGCCTACCCTACCTATTCTAATATATGTTAGTTGAAATAATAGGTATAATAATATAACCAATAAATCCATCCTAGCATTGTACTAGAACATCTACCCTTTTTCTTCATCACAAACCAACATAAGGATAATTCAAGCACAAAAATATCATGAGTTAGAGCAGTTATTATAGCACGTCCAATCATAAAATCTAACTCGTGGAGGTGGGAGGGAGGGAAAAAATCATGCAATAGGGTATCATCATAACCCTACCCTATTCATCCCAGGACAAGGCCAAGAATATCAGATGAAGGCAGATCCTCATCATTAGCTATAAATCTATCACTGGAAGGTCGAGAAGAAGGGATGAGAAAGAACCTACGGAAATTTATATGGTTGTCTATAGGAAATGTGTCAATTTTCACATGCAACTCTATGTGACTAATTTTAGATCTGAAAATTGCTTCCTAGTGATCTAACAGTAAAACCCTAGTTGTTATAACTAAAAACATTTACACTAAAATTATTGACTAAAAACATATGCAGTAGAAACACAAAGATTATAGATGAATCGTCAAAACACATGAGACACAATTTCAGTTATGTAATCTTGTTATGATAAGAAATCCTGAGGGAAAAACTAGCCCTCCTAGCTAATACAATATCACCAAAATATGAGAACAACCTTGTCCTCCAAAGTCACCAAAATTGAGAACAACATTGTTCTCCAATAACCATACAAATCATAAAACCAAAACTCAACAATATTCTGGAAATCTCCTCTGCCCACGAATCTATTGTAGACCACTTGTACAGCATGTTGGCATCACCTATCAACCTGTATGGAACTATAACTACCTAGAAACTCAGATACATGATTCACTTTACTAGAACCCCATGTATATATGTGGTTTTATCTATTGCAATACATGTATACATTTTGGCCCTTGACCAAGTTTCGAGAGATACTTGGTCATGTTTGACCATTTTTGGAACTTCGACAGCCTGTCAAAGATGGAGTGTGAGACGAAGCGGAGATTGCGGAATCTCGGCCCACTTTTGGGTCCCTTTTGGTTTTTGGGGAATATGTAATGGGAAAGGGATGTCGGCCCGTGGGATTACCCATGCTTAGGCCCACTTTTGTAATGTATAAATATATATCTAGGCATCTATCAGAACAATAGGGATGTATGTGATGTAAGTTAAGTGCTAATAGATTTTGTAAGTTCTCTATGCATGACTATAAGAGGCTTACAGAGCTAAGTGCAAGTCATTGTAAGGAGTTGTGGAAGGATTTGTGTTGTAGTGCACGGAAGAAGGATCCAACAAGCTACACAGATCTTTTGTCCTATGCGAAGAAGGTTTTTGGGTAGCTCTGTGTTGTAATCGATTGAAGACGCTAATAAAGAATAAGAGTTGGTGGACGTAGCCCCAAGGTGGGGGTGAACCATGTAAATCTGTGTGTTATTCTTTGTGCTTCGACTTGATGTGTTTATCCTTTCTTTTTCTAAGTGATTTGATATATTTAGATAGATTTACTTATGATTTGTGCTTATAGAGGTGTGTGAATGTTAGATTTGACATGTATGAAGATGCTTAGTGCTGATCTATCGGATCTGATTTGTTTTATTGTTGCTAAGTGTTGAAATACCTTATATCTAAGTGAATGTTGTGATGCTTTGTGCTATCTGTGAAGTATAATAAGGGTTGAACATTGATGAACGATCTATGCTAAGTACTCTGTAAACGATATAATCACATATCTGTGTCCCGGCTAAGGTTGCAGACACTTGAGTCCTGTGACCACCCTTGCCTCTACCTCGGGTGAGACTTCATCTGCTTCGCAGGTGTTGCCGAAAGGGATGGTAGTTAGGGATTTGTTGGTGCGCTCTTGAGAGAAAAACCCTGGGTCTTCCCCTGTGCCAACAAATGGTTTCATTGTCGGGACCTGAAACTGTGATTGTTGGGAACTAAGAAATAGGAAGCTCTGTGCAAAGATTCATACTAAAACTGTGGAATCTCTGTGCATAGAGATGTGCCCTAGTGCGTAGTATTCTACTTGATCTGTAAATATTTGTGCTAAATAAAGAAGGTTAGATCTGAGAAAAAGAAGCCCGACCTGAAGAGAGAAGGCCAGATCTAAAAGAAAGAAGATCGGATCTGTAGAAAAGAAGCAGGATCTGAAAGCTTTGTGCTCCAATAAAGGTAAAAGAAAGAAGTTTTGATTGAAAGAGGTAATATTTTTAAACTTTGTGCTCTATTAAAGGTAAGAATAGCTAAATAAGTATTAGATCTAAAAGATTTGTTCTCTGTAAAAGTAAGATAAGTGGAAATTTTTGTTTCTAGAGTATGGATATAGGTATATATGATAGCTTTTGTCCTAGTTTGAAATCTAGGGTGTTAATAGATGAAAGAAGGTTTGATATGAATAGATATGATAAGAATAATGAAAGATATGTTATACCTATGCATAGAAAGAATGTTTGGACTAACAAATGGATGCAGGATCCTGGAAAGAATTTGTTGCAGGTTACCTCCTATGATCCTAGTGCGTAGTACAGAAAAAGTTGGGGATCATTTCGAAGAAAGAGAGGATTAATCCTATGTTATAGTTGCAGAAGACCAGGACATCTTGCTAAGGAATTCCCTAGCAGAAGACCTAGTTGTCTTTGTTGTAAGGCTATGGACCATGAACTGTTGGATTGCCCTAAAATGATCGCTAATCTTGAAGGAATGAATCTGAACCAAGAAATCCCTAAGGCAGATCCAGAAAAGCCAGAATCCTAGCAAGAATCAGAGAAAGTATTGATACAAATGAAGGATACCCTGAATGACCACCGACATGTCAGATTATCAGAGATTTTCAAATAAAAATAATGCATTGAAGCAAGAATAGGGGACTTCAGCATTGACTATGTTCTTGATGAAGAGACACAAGTGAATATTATGCCAGAAAGAACTTGGGAAGCTATAGGTAAGCCTGTTATGATCCCTTCATTAGGAGGAATAGGAATATTCAGAGGGAAGCCAGTAAGTTTATGTGGGAGGCTTGCTCAGATATCTACGACTGTCAATGGAACCTTGACAAAGGAAGATTTTGAGATTATCAAATGTATTGAAAGCAGTGCCTCGTTTACCATGTTACTAGGGAAACCTTGGATTGAAATAGATCAAGCCAGATGGAAGGAAGAAGAAGAAGCCTTGGAACAGAAAAAACAAGAGTTAAAATATTTCATGACCAGAAGGATCGTTCAATTGATTAAAGAACAGGAAAACAGATAAAACCTATTTCACCCTAGAGACTTCGATGTCGAAGCTTCAAGACCACTAGAATACACTCAGAAGACTAAATTACTTACTCCAGAGACAGAAGAGATGTTAACCCTGAAATATTCTCAACAACGCGTAGTAACTATATCTAAAGAAGATGAGAATCAGAATGGAAAGAAGAATATTGAGACGAAGCTCACTGGAAAGAAAGCTAGGAAGCTAAGTAGGAAGAGAGCTAATATTGAAAATTTACAGAAGGTTCCAGAGGGAGCCTCGCAGAAGGAAAATTTGCACAATTTGAGCTTCGCCGAGATATCAGAATAGTGACATAAGTCACTTCGCCATGGCGAAGCAATATAGTTGTTGGGGACGATATATCCGTTCGACTGATGCTCCGAGTGGCTGGAAAAAAAATTATAGCTCGCCACCTAACCGATGGACCACGCCATAATGGATAGAACAAGAGTTAATGAAGCCTCATACCCATTGAAAGAAATTCGTTGTTGAGTTTCCTAATTATCCTGTCGCACCATGCACGAAGAACACTTTTTCCAAATCGAGAATTTGAGCTGGAAACCTTGGTTAATATTGTCCAGTAATAATTGTGCCCTTACTTTCCATCTTATTTCTGTGTCTACATTACTTCGTGAACCCGATATCATTAACCCTGAAGCGTGTATGTCCGAGGATCTTAGTACACTTGAAGAATCTGTGAAGGAAGTACTCGTTGAACTCAGGACCGATAAATTCATGTCGGAAAGAAGGATGTTTGTAGGTGTGCAAGCATCATCGACATGAGGATTCAAAGCTTCTCCATCGATTTCTCGAGGAGCAGGAACTTCCAGAATCACGACAGAGACGAGAATGAAGCATAGAGATGATCTCACGAACGCTAAGTTGATTCCAAGCACCTTACCTGTGTAAATACCTCCTCTGAGCGGTGCAGTGAATAGAGATAGCGTGCCTAGATATTTTGACTATGCCTTGGTCACTACGTACCACCCGAAAGGGATACGCATAGTTCGCACATACCAGGATAAGATGGAAGTGTTGAAGTTTAGTGACTTCAACCTTGGAGACTGTAAATCTTACAGTATGCTCGCCCCGCATAAGTATCTGACCAAGACGAAAGGCAAGAATTCAAATATTATCCCCCATCCTTGGACCCATAACCTCGCGCAGTCTACCCTTCTTAATGTTATGAAGATCCCGCACTTCATATGACATAGAACCCTACCCTATCCATCCCAAGACAAGGCCAAGAAGATTAGATGAAGGTAGATCCTCATCATTAGCTATAAATCTATCACTGGAAGGTCGAGAAGAAGGGATGAGAAAGAACCTATGGAAATTTATATGGTTGTCTATGGGAAATGTGTAAATTTTCACATGCAACTCTATGTGACTAATTTCAGATCTGAAAATTGCTTCCTAGTGATCTAACAGTAAAACCCTAGCCGTTATAACTAAACAAATTTACACTAAAATTATTGACTAAAAACATATGCAGTAGAAACACAAAGATTATAGATGAATCGTCAAAACACATGAGACACAATTTCAGTTATGTAATTTTGTTATCATCATAAATCCTGAGGGAAAAACTATCCCTCCTAGCTAATACAATATCAACAAAATATGAGGACAACCTTGTCCTCCAAAGTCACCAAAATTGAGAACAACATTGTTCTCCAATAACCATACAAATCATAAAACCAAAACTCAACAATATTCTGAAAATCTCCTCTGCCCACGAATCTATTGTAGACCACTTGTACAACATATTGGTGTCACCTATCAGCCTGTATGGAACTGTACCTACCTAGAAACTCAGATACACGATTCACTTTACTAGAAACCCGTGTATATATGTGGTTTTCTCTATTGAAATACATGTATACCCTATACACGATTCTCCCTTCTGCAACGATCCACGTATATACATACTTCATCCTCCTATAAACTGCATATAATATGAAAAATTTGCTCCACACATGTGACCTTCTTCATTTCTCTCTTAAGGGATAGATTTTCCACCTTGAAAACTTTCCCTTTGTTGAGATCCCCAAGCCTCCTAGCACAAGTGTATATTAAATTTATGCTAACTTCATTCTTCCATGTAATAATTATGTCACAATGACTTCTCTCCTATATATATAATCCTTAGGGGTCGCCATAGAAGCCCCTCCACAAGTCAACATCAAATTAGGATTTCCTTGTGGGTGTGAAGCCCCAACACAAGCCCACAAAGCCCATCATCAAACCCATAAATCCCCCACTCAAATCCAAGGGGGTTTTCTCCAAACCAAAAGTTTGATGTGTTTTCCACGATGATTCCCACATGCCCAAAACCTAGGGTCGTGTAATAATACCTTCCCAAAGCTACAAAAATCAATACTCCATCTTAGTAAGGAAGGTATTCTCACCACACTCCATAAGTGGGAATACCTCTCGCTACTACAAAATCAACACTCCCTCTTAGTGAGGGAGGTATCCCATCCTCCAACATCTAGATGCATCATTGTCGCACACAGTAGATATGGCTTTAAATCTACCACCTCATTTTTACTCCGGTAGTCTAGACTAGCTACTCCCTCTGTCACTGTGGAAAATGGATCTAGGAACTCTATCACGGGAAAAAATCATACTATCAAGTCTATTTGACTGGAAGCATCCTCAATCACTAGGGAAAGACTTGTTGTCCAGTCTGTCTAACTAGCCACATCATCGGTCATGAAGGGAAAATATGTCTCACTAGTTGCATCCTCGATCACTGAGGAAAACTTTGTCTAACTAGTTGCATCCTCGGTCATTGAGTCAAGTATTGTTGTCCAAGCTACCTCATTGGCTACTCCCTTTGTGACAGAATAAAATCATATCTCCTAACTGGCTATCCCCTCTACCCCTAAATCAAATCCTATTGATTTAACTGGAACCTCCATGGAAGGTACACAACTCTCAAAATCCTCCTGCTCCTACATATCTTGTATGACCTCCTAAACCCATGAAACATTTCTTATAATCCTGGAATATGTATCTCTCCCATATAATCCTGAGGGGGGACTCCCTCTGAATGACCATCTCTCCCTCTGATACAATTGACTCTCCCTGAGATTGACCTCACTCTGAGACCGCATGATCCTTTTGAGACTTGACTCCCTATGAGTCTACACAACCTCTGGGGTTGTCTTCTTCCTATCCATTATCCTTTTCATAGTCCTAGGAATTTTATCCTCCCTCCTGGATCCTGAGGGATTAATCCCTCTGAACTCTATCTTCCTATGATTCAGTATTACTGGTGAGGCCACCTGCTTCACTACTCATGGAGCTACATGCTCCTCCTCCTATATCTCCCTGCTTTTGTTGTACATAGCACCCATAGGTTGGCCCCTCAACCTATATAGTTTTCCCTAACTAACTCCAAGAACCACTACTAATTTGAAGCTAGACCATAAGGGCACAAGAAGTACCTATCCATATCGAAACAATACATGATATCCCTTCCTCTCAATATTAGATATTGAGAGGACACTACTCCTGATTTCTATCACCCACAACACATTCGACACCCTTAGTATATCTCCTGAATCCAATCTAAGTGATATTGTACCATATCCTCATACGGAATGCTTGGATTGTGTACCAAGATCCACACATAAGTTTGAGCTAGTCTCTGTGAGAGTATCAAACAACTCTCATCCACATGTCATATGGAAAGATGCTTCGTTGTCCACCAACCAATTCTCCCTGCTAGACACTGTAGCTAAGAGGTCGAAGACCAGCAATATCTCCCTATGGAACTTTTTTGAAACATCATCAACCTTTTTTTTTATGTATGATTCCTTCTTCCTCTTCCCCTCCAGAGTGGACACTATGAAGCAAAGTGGCCAAATTCATTACACTCAAATCATCTGATCTTTCTAAGATATTTCTTTTGTCTTGACTCTGGGTATTCTTATCTTCTAGGAGAATCTATTCTTCTTGGTGGGCCTCTTCTATCTATAGAACCTCTTCTACCCCTCCTAGTGTGGGATGCAAGGGCCTAGTTCTCATCATTGTTACTCTTCACCATATCATCCATATTCTCTATGGACACTAATCGAGTCTCCTCTTGGATACAATCAGTTCATATCCTATCAAAAATGGGAAATGTCTCGCATAAACATATCCCCTGCATGAATGGTTCCTAAGACCTGGGAAGACCTCTCAAGTCCACATTTACCAACTCAGCATCATGTATTGTCTCACCAATGGCTGCAAGTTGATCTTCGATCTGAGTAATATTCATAAGATAGTTGACCACTCTGTCTTCACTAATCATCCTAATATTCTAAAGTCGGTGCTTCAAGTGTAGAATCCTCCCTATATTCTTATTTTGGTAGAGACCCACCAAGGCATCATACATATTCTTGGTAGTGGTATTCTCAGCAATGTGGGGGATTGAGTGATCTTTCAAAGTGTTAGCACATATTCTTGTAAGGGGGAAGCTTCTCTCTGGATTTGGGTCCTTGGTGAGGAATATATGAAATGGGGCTTAAGACCCATCAAATGAAGTTATCCAAGGTCGCAGTCATGAGCGCCCAAGCGCAGCATGCATAAAATTTCTATTTTTGGGTTAAAAATCAAGTAGGCAGGCATTTTTTTATTTTTTAGCGGAAAAGATCCATCGATGGAGTATATCAACGGTCATTGGGTAAGACAGAGCCACAGAGTTGCATGAGGTTTAGCACATGGGCTCATCCCTTAGGGCCAAAGTCACAAAATGATCATGGTCGTCCGATCCAGTTGGGACACATGGTGCCTAATTAAGTCTGGTCGCCATTTCCGCTACCGGGACTTTGAAATAAAAGGGTCGAGAGAAAAGGAACGAGAACTCTTGGTGGGAGAATCCCTGAAATACATTAAGATTCATCGTGACCATCCATATTAAATCAAATCCGGCCATTGATTGTGGATTAGCCATTTCGGCATTTCGGCTACCGGGACTTTGAAAGACAGGGGGTCGCTCCTCCACTGCATCTGGAATCACCGAAACATGAAATGTAAAAGCCCTCGGGAGTTGGGCCCATGGTCTTGGTGCCCGGTCACAAAGGAAACAGGCATGGGGAAAGGGCACCAGTGTTTATCGTATGGCAAGGCGGGTCCCGAAACGCCGAAATGATCGTGGTCATCTGATCCAGTCGGGACACATGGTGCCTGATTAAGTCTGGTCGCCATTTCGGCTACCAATACTTTGAAATACAAGGGTCGAGAGAAAAGGAATGAGAACTCCCAATGGGAGAATCCCCGAAATACATTAAGGTTCATCGTGACCGTCCATATTAAATCAAATCCGGCCATTGATTGTGGATTAGCCATTTCGTCATTTCAGCTATCGGGACTTTGAAAGACAGGGGGTTGCTCCTCCACTGCATCTGTAATTGCCGAAACATGAAATGAAAAAAGTTCTTTTGAAGATAGGCGCAGGGTCACGGCCCATGGTCACTTAGGGTGATAGAAAGAGTTGCGCAAAGGGCCAAGGTGTCGGGTTTAGATGCAGAAGGCATCGCTGTGTTCTCCAGGTGCCAATTCATCTCAGCCTCAATCTTGATCCCTACTAGAGGTAAATAAAGGTAGGAGGAGGTGGTTGAAACCTCGCCTCACTCCTTAAATGTAAGGCATGGAGGTTCTGGCAGGCAATCTGCCCAAGATCGTCCTGTGTGCAGGTTTTCCTAAAGAAGCCATGTCGATCTGATGTCCTCGTCTGACCAGAGGAGCCTACACACGCTAATTTGGAATTTAATGTCTCAGCTACCCTCCTGATGCCAAGGTGGGGAATTTCTCTGAGTATATATACTCAGTTTTTGTATTTTTGTGAGGATGGATGGTAGAGAAGAGCTCCCAACTGTAATGTTTTAATGAAGCACTGGTTTTCCTCGCTATGTATCTGCATATGAAATTTTCTCGTTCAGTGTAAGACAAATCTCTTTTTCATTTGGTTTCGATCTCATACTAAAAGGGTTCATGATTGATTGATTCACATGAATCATCGTAACTATGTTCTGATAAAGGATTTATTATAATGTTGTTATGTTCTTTTAGTGTTTCTGCTTTTGAATATAAGAGGTTCGTGTGTTCAAGTTTTCTTCTACAAGTTGTTAGAAGATCGATGGCTATAGCAGGCCTTTGCATTTCCTCACAGAAGTCTTCCTCCTACTCACCCTTATTACAACTTACTGTCTAAAGTTAAACCAAGACCTCATCTGCTTGTGCATGCCTGGCCTACTTTCTAAGTTAGAATGATATTGTTCTGAGTTTGCTTCCATTCATCACCCTTTATCAACAAATAGTGACATAAACTGATGGGCATCAGGCTTACTCCTTCTTCAATCCAGGAGTGACTTCTGATGCCAACATTTATGGCGTCGTTGTCGAGGACGAAGTTGAAAATTTTCCCTGGGATTGAACGACATTGAGTCTCTGATTTTGAAGGTGCATCAGGAATCAAAACCCTATGAGATTGCTACTGTGCACCTGGCGACTCCATTGTGACGACTCTACTGTGGAGAACTTGTTGTTTTAGTTGTGTCTTCCAAAGGTAGACACACGCGGTCCCATCCACAGCTGCCTCTAGCTACACCTGAAGTTGATCCGGAGGTGATTATCAGAAAAGGAAAGGCCTCTGAAGGAGAAACTTCCTCCATTGAACCAGGTAATTTGCCATCTCCTTCTGTAGAAACTCCATTTTCTTCTTCTCAGCTTCCTAGCAGACCTTTTTCTGATGTTTCTCGTTTCCTGAATTTCAGAAGTGTTCTTGCTGAGTTTTCCCCTCCTGGTCTAGGATTGGAGGGAGAAATCCTTGTCACTCCCCTCTCCCCTGAAGTTGTACCTTGGCATAGATCCAAGACCACAGAAGATTTCCCCACTCCTAGATTTAGCACCCCTCCTCTTATTACTATTGTTGATACTGCACAGAGAGAAGCATCTGCTGACTCAAGCCCCTTAGCCTTCTCTCTGAATCCCCCATTGTTCCCCCTTCCACCTGGAAGCTCATTTCCAGTATCCCCAGTTCGAGCTCCTTCTCCTCTAAGTTCTCCTCCACCTAATATTCCTATGGCAGGAGAAAATCCCCCCATGACTAGAATGGAAGTTATAATAGCTTCTAGGTATGCTCCCCTTTTGTTACCTCAGCCTCTCAATGCCCTTCCAGGAGATGGCTACCTTAAGCAGCTGCCCAAGTTTACAGGTGAAGGGGACATAGTTGCAGAAGAACACCTTGAAGCCTTTTACAGTTTTACAGATGATCATGTTATCATGCATGCAGACGTATGGATGAGTATTTTTGTCCATAGCCTTGAAGGTGAGGCTATAAAGTGGTTTATGGCCTTGCCTCCAGGATCTATCAATGGGATTGAGGCTTTGGATAATGCCTTTTTGACACAGTGGGGAGACAAAAAAGACTTCATGTATTACATGACAGAGTTTGGGTCTTTGAAGAGAAAGGAAGGAGAGTTTGTCTCTGACTTTTCCAAGAGATTAAATAAAATGTACAATAAGATCCTCGCTGAGATAAATCCCTCAGAAGCCTCTGCTAAAATCACGTATGCTATCACTTTTGATCCCAATTCCTGCCTCCTGTTGAGGGAAAGGAGATAAACTACTCTAGCTCACATGCAGGATGCAGCCGTGGAAGTAGAATCTAAAATATTGGTTATTGACCGACTCAGGAATAAGGCTGATAGAGACATATCCAGGAAGAGACCTGAAGCCTCCCCATCCAATTCCTCTCCCCTTCCCCTTCATATGGACGAGGTAACTAAAGTGCTAAAATTGATTTCGGCTAGAATGGAAAGGTGGGAGTTGGAAGGGAAGCCCATGTACAGAAATCCCCAAAATACTGATAACAGAGGCTTCAGGAGGCCTAGTAACTATGTGCCACGGGATTTTCCAAGGGAACAAAGGAGCAAAGACAGAGATGATCAGAGGATTCAAACCCCTCTCCAAAATAACCTAGTTTCTCATGAGGAAGGAGAGGAGATAGATGAGCTCGACCCTGAAATTCACTGTATTGAAGACACTTCCTCTTTTCCCCATTTAACTCAATATGCATATGAAGAATCCCTTATGAACATTCAAATACATGAGTTGAGTAAAGGAGAAAAGGCCAACAAAACTCCTAACAGATACCATCTCAGGTCAAAGAAGAAAGAAAGGAATTTCGATAGCCATGATCAGCCCCTCATAGCGGAAAGACCTACTAAACCTGCAACAATCACTACTAAAGAAAAGAAAAGTCAAAATACTTCACCAACAGCCAAAGAACCTATCTATGAGGTAAGGGAAGCTCCTAAGCCTCTTTCCTCCTTTAGTTTTGAGCACAAAATTCAAAAGATTAGAATTCCCGTACCCCTCTCAGAACAAGTTAAAAATGAAGATTTCAAAAGGTCCCTCTCCAAACTACTACAATCTGAGTCCCCCCAACCTTCCACAGGCTTAGTAAATATTCAATATGAAAATTTGGCAGTCGTCCTAGGTCCCATGGTAGAAGACAGAGATGATTCATCCCCTCTCTTCTATGAATCCCTGAACATACACGATAAGGTGTTGCATAATTGCCTCATGGATTCAGAAGCTTCCCACAACCTTATGCCCAAAATAGTCATGGAAGAATTGAGACTGGAAGTGACAAAGGCTTATCACGATTTTTACTCTTTTGATTCAAGGAGGGTGCAATGCCTCGAAGTCATCAAAGACTTGGTGGTCTCTTTATTTCAGCTGCCAATGAAGAGTGTGGTCATGGACATTGTAGTAGTCAATGTCCCCCCCCAAGTTCGGCATGCTATTGTCAAGATCTTGGATTAAAAAACTTGGAGGAACATTACAAATGGATCTCACATATGCCACCATTACAGTATTTGGAGGGGAACACAAGAGGTTGTACAGAGAATCTCAACTAGCCTACATTGTTAGTGATGAAGCAGACCCCACCAATCATCCTATCTTTGCACTTGACACTGATTTGGGGTCTAGTTTATTGCAGCTCACTGATACTCCTGAAGCCCCTTTTCAAATCAGAAAGCAACCCATATTTAATCACAAGATACCTCCTCCAACCACCTATGTTTGGAAGATGTTCTTTGACGGAGCTTCTTCTAGCGAAGGCACTGGCGCTGGAGTGGTTTTTGTGTCACCTTGTCAGGAAACCATATCCCTGTCATACAAGCTAGAATTTGAAGCTACCAATAATGTGGAAGAATATGAAGCTCTTGTTCTGGGTTTAAGGGCTGCAAATGAAATGGGAATTGAGGAGGTAGCAGTGTTCGGAGATGTTGAGTTGATAATCCAGCAAGTCAGAAATGCTTATCGGGCTAAGCATTCTCGGCTCAGGAGTTACAGAAATGAGATGTGGGACCTGATTGATAATTTCTTCTCAGCTTTCAACATTTTTTTTATTCCAAGAAAGGAAAATACTTTGGTCGATTCCTTAGTTGTCTCAGCTAGTCTGTTCAGGATCCCTCTGTCGCCTAAGCTCAAATATGATGTTGAGATAAGATATAGGCCATCTGTTCCGTACAATATCAAGAATTGGAAGGTATTCGAAGACGATCTTGAAATCAAAAAATTTCTTTAGTCTGTCGATGAATTTTATGCATTGCACATTGATCGGGATCCTGATCTCAAAATTCACCCTCACCCTGAGATATTTTTAAATAAAATTTCTAATCACCATATTATTCATTTGCCTAGCAATCACATTCTGAAGGGAATATTCCCTTTAGAAAGACTATTCGATGGAAATGATGTGGCAGTAAAGGGTATGTTTTCAAATGGAGATGTTGATACAATGGAGTGCAAAATCGGCACACAGGAGGAGCCTAAGTTTGTCAAGTTTTCAAGCAGTTTGACCAAAGAACAGAGGGTCGAATAAACCAAGTTATTAAGAGAATTTTCTGATGTGTTTGCATGGACCTATGAAGACCTCAAGACATATGACACATCTATCATTGAACATAAGATCCCACTGAAGGAAGAGGCTAAGCCATTTAGTCAGAAGCTAAGACAGATAAATCCCATGTTGTTACCTGTCATGGAGAGAGAAGTGAAGAAGTTGTTATATGCCCAAATCATTGTCCCCTTGAGATATTCTGAGTGGGTAGCCAATTTGGTCCCGATGAGGAAGAAAAGTGGAGAAATCAGGCTCTGTGTTGATTTCAAGAACCTGAACAGGAGCTCAAAGAAAAAAAACTATCCCTTGCCCAACATGGAACACATATTGCAGAGGGTAACTGGTGCATCTAGGATATCCATGATTGATGGTTTTTCTGGCTATAATCAGATATCATTCATGCCTGAGGACAGAGAAAAAATAGCCTTCACCACTCCTTGGGGCACATTCATGTATGCCAAAATGCCTTTTGGATTAATGAATGCAGGAGAAACATTTCAGCAAGCCATGGGCATAGCCTTCATCGGGGAGAATTATCAGTTTGTGGTGATCTATCTAGATGAAATCACAGTCTTCTCCAGGTCTAATAAAGAGCATCGTTGTCACTTGAGGAAAGTTTTCTTGAAATTCCAGAGGTTTGGCCTTTCCTTAAATCCCAAGAAATATTTGTTTGCTATGAAGGAGGGGAAGCTGTTAGGCCATATAGTATCAGCAGAGGGAGTGAGAATTGATCCCAGCAGGGTAGAGACAATTCAGACCCTGTCACTTCCCAGATCTAGAAAGGAAGTTCAAGCTTTTTTAGGGAAGATTAACTTTCTAAGGAGATTTGTCTCAAATTTTGCTGAGTTGGTGAAACACATCACATCCATGCTCAGAAAGGGAAATGAAGTAAATTGGATTGTTGAACCCAGGGAATCTTTTGTCCAAATAAAAAAGGAATTGACTGAGGCACCTGTGCTGATTAGTCCTTATTATTCCAAAGATTTCCTAGTTTTTTCTTATTGCAGTAGCAGCGGTCTTATTGCAAAAAAATGAGAAAGGACGAGAGCAACCCATTTCCTTATTCAGTAAGGCATTAAGAGATGAAAAAACCAGGTATGAGATCATGGAGAAGTAGGCCTATGCCTTGGTGAAAGCTCTCAAATCCTTCAAAGTCTATGTCTTGCACTCAAGAGTGGCTGCATACGTTCCTTCAGCCTCTATGAAAGACATCCTTATACAGCCTGATATAGATGGGAGAAGAGGTAAATGGATTTCCAAGATCCTTAAGTTTGACCTGGAGATAAACCCCACCAAGTTGGTTAAAGGGCATGGTTTAGCCAATCTGCTGGATGAATCCAATTGCAAGGCCTTGGGGGTTAGCTTCATCAATGCTTGCTCAGGAAATCAGCAAGCTGAGTCATCCAGCAAAATGTCTCAGGTGGCTTATCACTTGCAGAATGCACCTGGTACAGAGACATTTTGTACTTTCTGCAAGAGTTGAAGCCTCTTGATGGAATGGGAAAAACAAAGGCAAGAGCTTTAAGGCTCAAGGCAGTCAGATATTTCCTTATTGACCAAGTCTTGTACTGGAGAAACCCTCTAGGGGTGTTTCTGAGGTGTCTGAACCCACAGGAAGCCCAGAAAGTTATGTTTGATCTCCATAGCAGCCTTTGTGGAGGGCATCATTTCTGGAAGACCACAGCTCACAAAATTCTCATGGTTGGGTACTACTACCCCACCTTATTCACTGAAGTATGCAGAGAAGTCAGAGCTTGCATCAAATGCCAAAGGTTCTCAGGAAAGAAACAACTCAAATCTCTGCCACTAAAGCCTATAGTAGCTTCAACACCCTTTCAATAGTGGGGGTTGGACTTCATTGGAGAAATTCATCCTCCTTCAAGTGGCCAGCACAGATGGATCCTGACTGCAATATACTATTTCACCAAGTGGATAGAAGTTGCCCCCACTAGGATTTCTTCACACAAGGTAATTATTAGCTTCCTGGAGGATATCATAGCCAAATTTGGTTGTCCCAGCAGAATTGTCACTGATAATGTTGCTTCTTTCAAGTCTGGGCCTCTGGTTAACTTCTGTGATCAGTTCAAGATTTCACTAATTCACTCCACTCCCTATTATCCTCAAGGAAATGGACTGGAAGAATCTTCCAATAAAAGTCTAATAAAACTCATTAAAAGATTATTGGAAGACAATAAGAGGGCTTGGGATTCAAAGCTCAAATTTTCTCTATGGGTCGATCGAGTGACAACAAAGAAGTCCATGGGCACCTCACCTTTTCAACTTGTTTATGGGACGGAGGCTATGTTTCCCACTAAGCTCGCTTTACCTGTAGCGAAATTCTTTCAAGATCATGAAGGAGAGCCAGACCATATGGTCAGAAGAATTCATCAAGTGGTGGAAGTGCAACATATCAGGGAGCAGGTAATGGACATAGCTCATAGTCATCAGTAGAAGATCAAGCAGGCCTTTGACAGGAAGGTCAGGAAGGAGGAATTTGAGCTGGGAGATTTGGTTCTTAAGTGGGATGCACCCTGGCAGGATAGGGGAAAACACAACAAGTTTGATGCCCTCTGGATCGGGCCCTTCAAAATCTCTGAAGTATTCTTAAAAACACGTACAGGTTGCAGGATTTGGAGGGTGAAGAATTTTTTAACGGCCCAGTAAATGGGCATTTCCTGAAGAAATGTTTTGTTTGAGCCTTAGACGGCTCCTCTGTTTTTGTAAATATTTTTTTTCTGTGTATTTTCGGCTTAAAAAATGACTCCATAACCCAACAGCAAGGCACTAAAACTGCAAAGAGTTATTAGAGCCTCACAGGGAGGACTCTATCCCCCATGGAGCCTAATGTTAGCACATATTCTTGTAAGGGGGAAGCTTCTCTCTGGATTCGGGTCCTTGGTGAGGAATAGATGAAATGGGGCTTAAGACCCATCAAATGAAGTTATCCAAGGTCACAGTCATGAGCGCCCAAGTGCAGCATGCATAAAATCTCTATTTTCGGGTTAACAATCAAGAAGGCGGGCATTTTTGCTTTTTTAGCAGTGAAGATCCATCGATGGAGCAGATCAACAGTCATCGGGTAAGCCAGAGCCATGGAGTTGCATGGGTTTTAGTGCATGGGCTCATCCCTTAGGGACAAAGTCACGAAATGATCATGGTCGTCCAATCCAGTCGGGACACATGGCGCCTGATTAAGTCTGGTCGCCATTTCGGCTACTCGAACTTTGAAATACAAGGGTCGAGAGAAAAGGAATGAGAAATACTGGTGGGAGAATCCCCGAAATACATTAAGGTTCATCGTGACTGTCCATATTAAATCAAATATGGCCATTGATTGTGAATTAGCCATTTCGGCATTTCGGCTACCAGGACTTTGAAAGACAGAGGGTCACTCCTCCACGGCATTTGGAATCGCCGAAACATGAAATGTAAAAGTCCCCAAGAGTTGGGCCCACGGTCTTGGTGCCCGATCACAAAGAAAACAGGCCTGGGGAAAGGGTGTCAGCGTTTATCGTGTGGCAAGGCGGGTCCCAAAATGTCGAAATGATCGTGGTCATCCGATCCAGTCGGGACACATGGCGCCTGATTAAGTCCAGTCGCCATTTCGGCTACTGGGACGTTGAAATACAAGGGTCGAGAGAAAAGGAACGAGAACTCCTGGTGGGAGAATCCCCAAAATACATTAAGGTTCATCGTGACCGTCCATATTAAATCAAATCTGGCCATTGATTGCAGATTAGCCATTTCAGCATTTCGGCTACCAGGACTTTGAAAGACAGGGGGTCGCTCCTCCACTACATCTGGAATCGTCGAAACGCGAAATGAAAAAATCACCTTTGAATATAGGCGCAGGGTCACGACCCGTGGTCACTTGGGGTGATAGAAAGAGTTGCGCAAAGGGCCAAGGTGCCAGGTTTAGCTGCAGGAGGCATCGCCGCGTTTTCCAGGTGCCAATTCAACTTAGCCTTGATCCTAATACCTACTAGAGTTAAATAAAGGTAGGAGGAGGTGGTTGAAACCTCGCCTCACTCCTTAAATGTAAGGCATGGAGGTTCTGGAAGGCAGTCTGCCCAGGATCGTCCTATGTGCAGGTTTTCCTAAAGAAGCCATGCCAATCTGATGTCCTAGTCTAACCAGAGGAGCCTGCACATGATAATTTGGACTTTAATGTCTCAGCTACCCTCCTGTTGCCAAGGTGGAAAATTGCTCTGAGTATATATACTCAATTTTTGTATTTTTGTGAGGATGGGTGGTAGAGAAGAGCTCCCGACTGTAATGTTTTAATGAAGCACTGGTTTTCCTGGCTATGTATCTGCATATGAAATTTTCTTGTTCAATGTAAGGAAGCTCTCTTTTTCATCGGGTTTCGATCCCATACTAAAAGGTTTCATGATTGATTGATTCACATGAATCGTCATAACTGTGTTCTGATAAAGGATTTATTATAACGTTGTTATGTTCTTTTAGTGTTTCTACTTTTGAATATAAGAGGTTCTTGTGTTCAAGTTTTCTTCTACGGGCTTTTAGAAGATCGATGCCTACAGCAGGCCTTCGCATTTCCTCACAGAAGTCTTCCTCCTACTCACCCTTATTACAACTTACTGTCTGAAGTTAAACCAAGACCTCATCTGCTTGTGCATGCCTGGCCTAGTTTTTGAGTTAGAACGATATTGTTCTAAGTTTTCTTCCATTCATCACCCTTTATCAACAAATAGTGACATAAACTGATGGGCATCAGGCTTAGTCCTACTACAATCCAGGAGTGAATTCTGACGCCAACACACAGATTCTAGCAATACTCGTTTCTCCTTCACTTATTTTTTCTTGTGTATTTTAAACTCATGTGAATCAGTAGGATCTATTACCACACTCTCAACATACTCCTTGAGGTCATTTTCTTCCATCAAGAGAAGAAACCTTTCCGTTCAATCCCAAAATTTGGTTTCCCCCTCCATCATGTCCTTAAGATTTAATATGGTCACCATCTTGACCTACCTGGAACAAGAACAAAGACCATAACAAGAACAATACTTTTCCAATGTTGTAGCCAAAATTATGTCTCAAGATGATCCTCTTCTCTTCAAATCCCAAGCTCTGATACCATCTCAATTTTCACATGAAACTCTATGTGACTAATTTCAGATCTAAAAATTGCTTCCTAGTGATCTAATAGTAAACACTTGGGTATCGGTGCAACCCCAAGTTTCGTTCCTTGAGGACTTGGGCAAGGGTCTTTGTGCCCTTCTAACCAAAGACCTTACATCCTCCCCCACCTCAGGTCGTTGACATCCCAGAAAACATCCACAAAATCTGTGATCTCCAAGCCTCATCCTGAACTCATGCCCCCATCGCAACTAATTCTGCTAGAAACCCCAAGTTTTGTGCCAACTAGAAACCCCAAATTTTTCCAAAGTAGAAAACCCAAGTTTCCCCACAAAGTGAAAACCCCAATTTTTCCATAGACCAACCAAATTGTAATCCACCCAACTCCACATGATCTACTTCATGAGTCAGTACCATCATTTCACCCAAATCCAAGGATGAAATTCACCTAAATCAGTTGCACTATCTCGTTGTGATGTTTTTTCCTTGATGTTGTTCAGACCTATTGTTGTTGCCGTTGCCTACTACAACTTATTGTTTCCCACTTTACTCAAAAATTTCTCCTAAGTGTTGAACTCATGTGATCTTGTTGATGTTCCC
This sequence comes from Picea sitchensis, assembly GCA_010110895.2. Lineage (NCBI taxonomy): Eukaryota > Viridiplantae > Streptophyta > Pinopsida > Pinales > Pinaceae > Picea > Picea sitchensis. The sequence continues at coordinate 78,486 of SNQJ01S0038050.1, read as the reverse complement.
ATACTTCAACCAACTCTTCCATGTCTCTGCACAATAAATTCCCATGTGCTTTGGACCGATTGGGTAGTTAGTCCAAGCATCGCTCCCAACTAATGAGAATGCACTTCCTCATGCCCAAACTCATTCTTTTCTATCACATCTTCGTCACTCCATCCAACTCCAAATACTAATGAAAGTGTCCACCCTTGTCTCACTATTGTTTCCATCGTCTGATCTTCATCAAGGAGATCCTACACAATGTATAAGTGATGCACTTTGAACCTATTGGTGCATTCGTACTTTGCCTTACTTCTGAAATCCAATCCATCCACACAACAACTATTAGACCAAGGCAAGGTTACCGTCACCTTGTTGCACTAAAATTCACCCAAAAGCAAAGTCATATGTGGCAACTTGACTCCACTTTCCACCTCATGGCACAATTAGCCAATATTTACACCAAGAATTACATGTCCATACTTCCCTTGCCTCATTACTTCATCACCTGGCCATGCTGCAATTTGTCTATCCGCACAATCATCCAAACAAAGGAAAGTCCTTAACTCACCTCTTTTCGTCAAGTCACCTCTCCACAAATCAACATCTGCAACAAGTTTGTCCAGCATGCCTACAATCCTAAAAACGTCCCAATGAACATCCCAAAGTGATACAAGTATAATGAGTCACCTCAAATAACTCCCATGACTTAGGCAAGTTTGCACCAATACTTCTGCCAACGCCAACCAACGACCTCCCTACGGATCTTTGAGTTATCTCACAATCATCTACAAGTCACCAAGTGCGCTCTGCCTCATCCAATGTCCCATACCAAAAGTGAGAGAACACCACCCAAGTCACTTGGTATGCATTCTTCCCATTCAGGTCGACTTCCAACAATTCTTGATCGACTTATTTGTTGACTCCATCCATCTCCTAGAACGAAAATTCCTTACACCTCCTGAAAGCGTCCAAACGCTAGAATTGTCGTCAAAATTTTCAATTCATTGCATGACCCAACAAATATGGCTAAGGAACCTAATCCATCCTCCAAAATCGGCATGTACAGACTTCACTTCCCACTTCACCATAGTGACTTGTCCAATGTGCATCATCAAAGAGTTAGGAAGCTTCTTCAAGCCACCTCCACAACTACATCCAAATATTCCTAAGTCTCCCATTGGACTCATCCAAGCACGTCTCCCTAAGATCTTTGCACATTCTCCCAATCAAGACATCCCAACTGCTACATGACTTCTTCAAATCTTCATCACTTGAGTCACCGTCAAGTTTTCTAGTTTTCACCACGGAAACAGATTGCACTTGAACCACCAATTCTTCTGACTTCCATTCAAATAACTCACTGCAACACTTAGTAAATGCAAGAACTCAAAGCCAACCATACCTTTCCAATGACATCCTTGGCTTCACCTGTTGGGTCATTGACTTGTCACCATTATTAGCACTTACAGACATCCATTTCATTCCGTTTACTTCCTCTTACTTCTCATTTATCACTCCATTTACCATAACTTCTCGTAAAACACCATTTCATACTTATTTGTGCTTTATTGGTTAATTAATGTTCATTTTCCTTCATTTTTAATAAATTAAATATTATCATACTTGATTTTCACTGATGACAGTTTATGACGCAATTTCTTGTAACGGTAGTAACAACACTCATGATGCAAACCTCCAAGGTTGACATATCAGCACACCTCCACATGGATTTTGTTCCTAAGATCAAAGAAATGGATCTAGGTGGATAAAACCCTACCCATCTTGCACATGTGGACCTCCATCATGTGATAAGGGTACAGACCAAAATTAGTAGTGGTTTTGAAACAACCAACTTCCGCCTCGATTTTTGAGAAGATGAAGACGAATCTGAAAAATATGAGACATGGGTTTTGTTTGTAGCATAGAAAATCAGGTATTTAATATTTGTTTTCCAAAATGGGCTACATTTTGAGAGATACATGTCGTTATTTATCACGAATTTACCCAAATTGATGTAAAACCCATATTTTGTGATTTTTCTCCAAAACTGTAAAATTCATTTTCTGAGTTCGTGGATTTGGTTTTATCCTTCCACAATTGATTTTTATGTATAAATAAGGTTTCATAAGACTGATAGGGGGAATCAATAGTTAGTTAGTATTCATAAATTTGATCATATGAGACCCTCTTTTGTACTTACTGAGTTTTGATTAATAAAGGATTAGCAAGTTTGTGGATTGGATCTATGATGTGATGAGTTGATTTAGAGCCTCTAAGTTTTTACTAGCACCATGTTTAAGGAGGAAGGGCCTCATTCTATAAAAAAAGATTGCTTCTATTGTATTTGTAATTAGATTCATTCCATTAGTTTTTTGTTATGTGTGATTACATGTGATTACGTTTGATTTAGTGTGATGTTACTTGTAGTTATAATTCATTCAGTTTGTTGCTTATAGTTGTGTGTTATTATTTCATAAGCTTCATTGAGATTGTTGCTATTGCATTTTTTAATTAAATGATTGTTGTTACTTACATTGGTTTGACAAGTATTCTTATACAAGTTAGATTGATGTTGTTCGGTCATAGTGAATGTGTTGTTGTTCCTTTGTGTTCCTTAGTATACATATCTTTGTTGTTACAAGATTTCCATTATTATTTTGGTATTTCAAGCATTATTATTCTCAGCATTTTCATAAATGTGCTAGTGAGTTGATGAAATTTGGTAACGATATTCATCGAGTATATTATTTGGAATGCTTATGTTATTGATTCATTTCTTCATGCACTAAATTTGCTTCCACAAATTTACTTTCATTCCCATCATAGTTTTCTTTCTTTCAATTGTTTAATTCAATTCTGCAATGAGTGCCTTCCATTCATGCAAGTGTGTATTTGTTTCATGCAAGAGTGAGGTTTAATCATTTATGCAAGTGTGAAGAGTGTTTTCTTTCAAGCACAAGTTTTTTAATTTCAGAAACTATGTTTCATTTAAGCAAGTGTGATCTAGTCTACAACGTGTGTTTAATTCTCAAAGAATGAGTGTGTTTCTGCCTTAATTTTGCATACTAATAGATAATCAATGTCAGACAAGAATTGTGTCAGCATATACCTTGCACGATAACTTTGAAATAAAAGGACATACTCCAAGTTGAAAATTAATGTATTGGGTGATTGAGTTGTTTTAATTAGACAATTAAATCTACCAACAACACCCATGGTTCAAGTCTACTATCTCGGACCTCCGCTTTCCCAAGAAACTGACTCTCCGCATGAATTCCCATCAATCGCCATCCGCATCTCCAAAAACCTAAAGACCTTCACTGCGATACGAGGTTGAGTCCATCCATCCACTTTATAAATCCATCTAAGCTCCAAACTGCGTATGAAATTGACCAAACTCATCTCCAATGTCCTGCCATTTCTGCACCTTGACTTCTTCTACTTCAAGGCACCACACACACAGCACTTGACTATCAAGTCATACTGCTACTAATTGACTGTTGTAAATCTGCGAAGAGCTACCTCATCTGAAGGGTGCAGTCGACCCACTCATCCAAAAACCCAACTCAACTCAACTACTTTTCTCGGTGATGCACGACACAAAGATGTAATGATAGAAATGTGCCCAACCAACTGCTTATTGCGGAGCTCCTCTAGGTTGCCTCAAGCCGTTAACCCAAGCGATTCAACTTGTTGCAACACAGAACTACTCCCCTTTGCGGTTGCTTCCACAATCACCCTCTATGCTTGCTTCTATGATTACTTTAGTAGTTATATTTGTGACAAGTCGTGCAACAAATATTGCATTCATCTGCCTTGCCCAAGTGATCAGTTCACCCAAAACAAATTTCACCTAGTCTCTCCAAGATGTGTACAATAGATCTGAAACTAACTTCATATCAAACCAACCAAGTTTGCGCTCATAATATCTCTGCCATCAAGTCTACGACAATTTCTATGATGAACTCTGCAATGGGCTCTGTGATCACCCACCTTGTGCAAGTGCTTCATTTCACCACAAAATTTTATTTTGGCCTATATAAGGTGTGCACCTAGATCAACCTTCCACCTCACTGTCAACTGAACCACTATCATAAGTCTGATGCAAATTCTGTGATGAACCAGTTTGCTACACCGAATGATTCACTTAGTCTGCGAACATTCCCACTAGACTATCTTCCCAACAAAATGCCTTCAAAGTTTTCTCAGATATTGTCTATCGTCGAGATAGTGGTGAAGAGGTCATCAACCCTTCTCCAAAATATTAAATGAACATGTTATGATACCATCTATCATCGAGATAGTGGTGAATATATCACCAAACCTTCATCAAAATTTACAACGAACAAGCTCTGATACCATTTGTCCCATCCGCACAGTGTACCTAGCTAAATGTTGTGATCGTGCACCTCTTGAGGGCGTGCGACACCGTGAAGTTTCTCACTTGGATGCTTGGAAACACCAAGGATACTTCGTCTAAACTATGCCTCTTCACCTAGAGCATACCCATACTCCATTATAGGCTACCGATGAGTCACACTCCTACTCTAGTGCAACTCTTGTATACTTAGACAATTGTTAATATCTTAACACTTAGTCATATATAAGCATACATCCATGAAACAAAGAGAAGACTTGTGAAACAAATAAGAGAAACACATATATAGTGCGGGCTGCACAAACCGTTCCTAACACCCGGCTAAGTATTTGTTAATGTGAAACAGTTACAATATATGAACTACCATCTCGGTTTACAACTGGGTGGAGACACACGACTCGCCTCACCTCACCAAGCCACTCATACACAGATTCATGATACCAAGACTCTTTTTCATAATTGTCTCCACAACCTTCTTTGGTGCACCTCAAACATTCCCTCGACCAAATACTTGTCGTATCTTGTTTGTCACAAGGCTTTGTACACACCTGCAGTTATGTCTCCTAGCATGCCTCCTCATACCTATGACAATACTTCCCCAAAACTCAGCCAAAAATAAGGTCACCCCAACTCTACCCACAGAATCACCTCAAGGTAGCACAAGTCCTCCCATGTGGAGCGACTTGGTTCCTTGAGGGAGCTCACCCCTCTTCGTCTAAGTCTGCGTCATAATAAAAGAGTTGATATTTCTCTTCTTGTTCTTCAAATCTTTCCTCCCTGGTTTTGTTCCCTTGTTCTCTTATAGGGACTCCAAAGATCAACATCGTGAACCGTTGTGTCCTTTGGTATGTCGCACCCTTTCACAAACCCATGCATCCAAATGAATCATCATTCCCCTTCATGGAGTTGGTCGCCCGAATGAATCGTTGTGCCCCTTCACGGACCGAGTCACCCAAACAAACCCATGCGCTTGTCAATCATTGTGCCCCTTGGGATCGGCGCTCCTCATCCCAGTGTGCTCAATCTCTTGGTTGCTTCATACTTGGTCGGTTCACACTTGGGAAAGCCTTTTGGTGTGTTCACATGCCCAAGACACCCACTTACCCAACTAGTGCACCACTTGAGTGTCGGTGAAACCCTAAGTTCCATCTCCTTGAGGACTTGGACGAGGGTCTTCGCGCCCTTCTAACCAAAGACCTTACAAATAGGTCTTCAAAAAAATTAGAATCTCCTTATTACAAGCTTATTTAATGATGTTTTTTAATTGGTATTTTCTCATATCATAATTTGTATATCGTTTTTTTCATATAATTGTTATGTACATAATATTGTAATTTCAAATTGCTCAAAATTAAAATTAAAATTATATAATATAATATTCTTAAAACAAAAAGTGTATTTAAGAGAGATTTTATACCCATTTTTTTTCGATATCTTATCTTGTAAATCAAATTTTGTTTTTCTAATAGTTGTTATGTGTATATTGTGATCTTCTTATAATTGTTAGGTGTATGCTATGATATTTTTAAAATCAGATTGTGTTCCTCAAGATTAATTGAGAAGCTATCAAAGGATTAATATCATTTATATATTATAAAAAATATTAATACCATTAATACAATGCTTAATTATGTTATGGGAATCATACCATTCACACAATGCTTGATTATATTATGGGAGTCATAGTTTACAAAAGATTAATCTTAAATATAACATGTTTAATATAATGTAGATTTAGAAAAGCATAAAAGAAATATGAGTGTGTAGGTTTTCATAGTTAGTCATAGTGTGCTTGAAATTTCTAAAAATAAATTGTGTGAGTTTATGAAACATCAAGGTTGTAAATAATAGCCAACCACCAGATAAAAAAAAGAATAATAATAAAAAACAGATAGATATTTGTTGACCAATGTAAAAAGATTAAAATTAAATTTGATATCTATTTATTTTAATATATTTTTTCTAATTGTTGGTCATTATTTACAACCTTTAAATCTTCTAACTGACACTCTTTTTATCACTATTATAGAATTTCTAAAATCATGCACACTTTACTTCCAGAAATTTCAAGCACATCATAGAAGAAATTATTCAAAATATACACATAAATTTTTAAAATATGATATAAAAAGATAAAACTTAGGAGATGAAATCATTTTCCCGGATATATAACTTTTGTTTATGAAAAACAAATTATAGCTCAAAATACTCAGATTCTTATTACTTTTCCTTTAAAATATAAAAGGAATAAGTTTAGTACCTAAATACCTTAGATCCATCTCTAACTCTGGACCTAAAGGAATAAAATCCCTTGAGGTGAAAACCTTTTTTAAAGTGAAAAAATATGAAATATATTCATCTCTAGGGATTTTTTCCCTCTCTAACACATTATATATCTAGAGTTAAAGGTGGTTCTACGCTAATTGAAGTAGCGTGTCATTGTTTAGAAAAATAAATTTGAGTTTGATAATATCGCTCATAATATAAAATCATTTGATTATATGTGCTCAATATATATTAACCTCTAACAATCTATATTCATCTATTATCATTCATTATATTCACATTTTATTTTATTTTATTTTATTTTATTTTATATTCGTGGGCATTTTGTTTTTGTATTATAATCTTATTCTAATCACATTCATTTTATTTGCATTTTATTATTTCAAGTTTTTGGTGTTATGTTTTTGTGTCCTATTAGCATTTTATTCCATGTTTTTGTATCTCAATATGTTATGTAATTCAACCCATCCTTTAGCATATTGATGATGATGGTTAACATCCACTAAGACCAGATTTGGCCTATCAGATCTTAAGAAAGGTAAGGGATTACTTGGATTTCTTTGGGTATACATAGGACATGAAAAAATGATTTTCATATTCAGCCCTCCTAGTGTCAAAAATATGGTAGACTCATTCAACCCAAGGTGTTTTGGGAATAGTCCAATTCCAAATTTCACTATGGAGCTCCTAAGAATTTGTTCTTATTTTAGCAATATTGATTTTCTTCTTTACATTAATTAGAATAGAGAGATGATTTTGATATTATAGAATAGGGTCTATCACCTTCTTATAGTATCTTAATTTTCGTTTATCCTCTAAATCTTTATCACACCACAATTTCTCATTAAATTTAGATGTCATAAAAAAATTAATATTATCCTTATTTTGCACAATGATCTCTTCTTTTATTTTCCAATTATTTTGCACAATGATCTCTTCTTTTATTTCTCAATGATTTATATCGATACCTTGTTGACCTACAGTGTTGATTAAATCTTATGTACAATTTTTTTTTGTATAGTCCATCCCTAATTTTTATCCATACTTAGAAAATTTTGAGATCGTCATGGGTTCCTAAAATATTGCATTGCTATGCCTAAGTTATGTGACCCGCATAACACTTCTCAATTTCCACGACCTCCATTTCGCACTATCTACACTTAGAATGTTTTTGGAAGTAGACATTCATCCGTGGGTGTGGAGTACTACCTCGATCATCCTGTCACCCCATTATCCCACTCATTTGTTTGTCCATGGTCCTTGCATACTGTGATCCAAATCATCCATCATTCTAGTTCTCTCCCTCGTCTGCTTGTCTCGATCCTCCTGTTACCCCTTCGTTTCATCATCCTAGTGTCACATTATCTCACTTGTCCCGATCATTCACTTCTTCTGCTCATCCACCATGCTAATCATTCGTCACCTTGCAACACTTTACATCCTATCCTGTCAGATTTCTTAACATGCATTAAATCATTCTTTCCTGAAATGAATATCACTCGTATAAGTGTTAATAACATTATTAATGACGAGTTTCTTGAGACAACTTCTCATAAATGTTAATACCAATTATCATTAAAAATACTTGAATTAAGAGCTTTGGAACGTGTTAAAATAAACAAGTGTATTCCAATAATAACAATTTGAAAAGCTATTGTAAATTCTGTCACCTTGGCTAAATATGTTAGCTCAAAGAAAAAAATAGTTTTGCAAAGGCACTATCAATCTTTGGGACAAGAATACTAGATATTTTCAGTGGTCACATGCTTACAGGTATTAATCTACATTACCACCCTCGAAAAAGAATTTGAACAGGATTGGACATCTAAAATCGCATCGGCGGGCTGTGTTCCAGAGGTATACAATTTCAAAGAATCAATTCCATGGTGTGTTGACAAGCTTGATAAGGAAAAGAGAATTATCCAATTACAGGGAGAATCACCCATCTCTTAGCTCCCTCAATTTTTAAGAGGATGTTAAGACTCACTGAACCAAAGATGGTTTTGCAAGAGCATCAAAGCTGAAGATTTCCTTAAGATGAAGAAAGGAGTATTCGAACTTTTACAGGACTACCTTGAAGACTCGAAAAAGTTTCCTGAGGACCTCTCAAATATTCAAGTATTTTCACTAAAGAACACGTACATAGAAATGGCATGGTTATTTGCCAAGAAAATTGGACAGGAGTCCACAACTATTGTTCCTAAGCTTTCTTTATACATACTGTATTTTTCAATTGATGAGAATGTCATCTTCGACTAGTCAAGGATTATTTCAAGTGAATTGTTTTTTTAGTTGGAAAATTTCCGAAAAACTAAAAGGTTTTGTCTTAATATTTGATTTTCGTTGTGACTTACTGTCACGTGTTCAAAGACCTACCCTTGGCGAAAAAGGTTAACTATAAATTTGACCCTATACAAATGTGGTACCCTGCACTCTGGAAACAAAAAGTTGCACATAACTTCTATGTATTGCACAGTGTTTTTATCTCTTCTTTCAAAAGGTTAATTTATGGACCCAGTACATCAAGATTATCATTGGAGGAACCATCTTTCTTATCTGGAAAAGGAAGCTTTGAAGCCATGGAAAATTTTAGTATTATCAGACTCTATAATTCACATGAGAAACATTCATTCCTACCATACTATGTTTCTGATAAATTATTTATAGTTGAGGTTTGCAAACAGTACAAATTTTGGGCTCACTTTTTTAATGAAAAAAGGAAAAAAAATGGTTTATCCTGCTACCATGGAAAATCGAGGAAATAACTACGAAAAGCATTGCCCATCTAGATGAAAAAACAATTCAATTTGATTTATTTAACCCTAAAAACGCTGATGAGAACAAGGGTTTCAACCCTAATCAGTCATTCATGACCCATATGACATCACTAGGATATAGAGTGTCATTTGCCAAGACATTTTTATTTGGAGAAGAAGAAGGTGACAATCAAAACCCTCAAGAGTTACATGTGGAAAAATTGCAAGAAGATATCGAGACAGCAATCAGTACCAATGATCAACACAGACACGAAGGATGAGTTGTAAATGAAATAAGTTTACGGTCTCCAAATGTTTCTCAAAAACACGGTTCAACCAAAGGAAAACCCCAAAATTCAGTTCAAGAATAGAGAAATCCTTTGATTGATAATTATAATGACGGAGGAGAACAAAACCCTCCTAAGGGAAATATTGAGAAGTCACATACACTACCAAATGCTAGTAAGAGGAAGAGAGGTACAAATAAAGGGAGAAAACAAAAACATACCTAGAAGTGAAATTGGCCCGAAGGATATGGAACTCGACATAAATGTTGAAGAAATAGAAATTGCAGGTGAAGAATAGAGACTACAAGAAAGAAGAACAATTGCAAGAGAATTAGATACCCAAGAGCCAATTATATTTGAAGAAGAGTCCCTTACCCTGCATCATGCTACATTCAATAAAAACTCAAGGAAGTTAGTCATTGAGAAGGTGAATTCAAAGAATAAGAAAATTCAAGAAAAATGGAATTCAGAGTTTGACTTTCATGGGGTTCCACCGTCTAAAGTCATGGAACTCCATGAGGCCGCAAGATAAGCTTTAAAGTTTTGAATTGGAGATATAGAAAATGAAAACGTGATTCTAAAAGATAGAGCAAGAGAATTGGAAAGTGCCCTGATGCCCCCACCATTCTTTTTCAGTCCTATTGCCACCATACTGCCCTTCAAGACTCTGGAAGGAAGATCAAAATCGAGCTCGAGATTGAAAGGAACATCAAGTTTGCTAGTTTCTATCAGGATATATGTCGATGCTAACATCCAAAAGAGAATGTCCTCGATTCTTGAAACATGGGAGTTGGTAACCAGCTTTGTCTCTTTAGGCTCGAGAATGAGACACTTCAGGCAGTATCTTCAAGAAGACTTGGAAACCGATGAAGAATTCTACAAAGGAGATATCTCTACTTTCAATGCAAGGGTTTCAGGTCTTACTGAAATTCGACGAAAAGAAGAGGATTTGCCTTCAGCAATCCATTTAAAACAATTAAAGGCATGTTGGCTCAAGATAATTAAAAGGTTAAAAGAAATGTCAGTGAAATGTGATGTCATTAGTGTAAAAAGAGGTAAATTATATTTAAAGTTAATTGAGTTTGAACTAGCTAGGTTGATTGAAGACATAAACGACCCACACTTAATCATGAACTCAATACTCCTATAACAGGAACAAATGTAAGAAAATATGGACTCCTTAAAAATTGCATCGGCAAAAAAGTTTAACAACCTAACTGAATATTCAGAGACATAGGTATAAAGTTGGTTGGTATGTTATGTAAACAAAAATAATGATATTGAAGATACTCTCCATCAACTAAATGGATTTTGAAGATCTTGAAAATTCATTATTTGATATCAAAGCTAGGCAAGAGATAACTATTGCACCCATGAGAGAATATATTGAAAATTGGTTAAAGAATTTTTTAATCAAAAAAATAGAATTATATCAAGAGAAAACAGTTACAGTCGGTCAAGTAGTTCCAGCAAAAGAAATTATAAAATACATCCCAGCTAACAAATGAAGAGAGAGAGAGAGAGAGAGAAATCCATCACTATAAGTCAAGTGGTTATTTTTCATAATTGCACATCTTCTACACTTCTCATTTAGAAATCATCCAGCTTATGTCTTTTCATTCATTGAAAATTCAATGTCAATTTTTAATTGTTTTCCTCTTTTCTTTCAGGTCCAAATATTTCTTTTAAAGGTCCACGGGAGCCTCATCCCAATCCATTTGGACAAGCACTTTTATTTAATTTTACATTTTTAGTGTAAAACCAGACAATTGTTTTTTTGAACTCCCCATAGAACTATTTCGAGGCATAACTTTAATGATTATTCAGACTTTGAGATTTTTGGTGTGCTCATCATATTATTTTCCAGTTTTAAATGCAATACTCTTTTAAAGTTCTTTGCATTATGGCCTTATATATTTTTTGTCTTATGATATGACCATATCTTGCTTATATTGTGATGGATGTGAGGAATATGCTAATCTTATACGATGTTTTCTTTACTTCTGTATAATATTGTAAAGATATTTTACTTTTGTTTTGAATAAGTTCCTAGTCCTTTCGTGAGGAACTTTTCTTTTGTCATTATACTTTTTATATTTAAATTCTATTTTCATAGTTTAATTTAGCAATCATAGAGTTTCACCTCTTTAAAAACGTAGGGGGATTTATCCTCATAAAGTTGTTAATATTTTAAACAATATAAACACCAACATAAATTTACCTAATAGTTTCTTAAATCAATTGAACTTGTTCATTTTGAAGGGTGTTATCATTGAAATGAATGCTCTAAATCATTTTTCACTACATCATTAAAAATTAATTAATCAAATTATATTTCAATATATAGTTGAAATCAATGTACCAAATCATTTTATATTGCATTGTTATTGATGTCAATGCACCTCCCATCAGATCATTTTACATTTTTATTGAATTTAATGCACATTAAATATCTAAATCATATAATGCAACAAATAATTCTTCATTTTTATCATTGTTAAAATAATGAATCCAATTATTTTATATTATGTCAAATTGCTAATATCAAAGCATTGCTGCTAAAATCAACACACATGGTCATTTTGCACCATACAATTGTTGAAATATACGCAATCATTTGAAAGTGTGCCATTGTCGAAATAAATGCACCAAATCATTTTGTAATGTACCATTGTGTACCTTTATTTGCATCAATCCACCTACCATGGAATCATTTTGCATCACTAAAATCCATGCATTATATCTTTGTAACATCATTATAAGAGAAACTATTAACTTAACCAAACAAATTTCTCAACTTGAACTTATAACAAATAACCCATATATTAATTAGATAATAACTTATAACATCGCACTTTGCCATTATTCTATTAAAATCAAACTTATCACATTTTAGTTTTGTGAGTATAAATCATTCTTCAACCCCAATTTCATTAACTTTTGATTAATTTTGGTCTAAGCCCCTTCAAAGATAGGTCAAAATCAGTCTTTCTAAAGTTCAAAATTTGGGTTTCTAAAGTGAAAAATCTAGTTCCAAAGGTGCCAATATTGGAAATCAAAACTGAAAAATTGGATTAAATATTTTCATTTTTGAAATCTGATTTTATACTTTTGGAATTCAATATTGGCACTTTTTAAAGTTGACATTGATACTTTTGGAATTTAATTTTGTATTTTTGACATGCAATATTGACACTTTAGTAATCTTATTTTTCACTTTTGAAAACCAATATTGGCACATTCCAAACCAGATTTTACACTTTATAGACCTCAATTTTACACTTAATTTTCAATCACATTTAATCTATACCATTCATATATTTTAAAATTGGCTAAACATCATTTACAAGTACTACGAAATTTATCAAACACAACTATTAACCGTAAAAAAAACATTGTCACACATAGAAAATATTAATAAAAGTAACCAATTACATTATTTACCAATATGTGTTTTACAATAGATCTCACATCATTAACACCATTTAGGTGTAGCAAGAAAGGTCACAATCAATCTAACAAGTATGTGTCATTCACATCATCACATCCGTATCATTTTGTAATCACATAGTTCCTTTCATCATTATAAACATGTTTTGCTTTTGAATCATCTATAATCGCCATGTTTCTAGCATCATAAGAAGCCTTCAAGATCTTCCAAACTTTATTTAAAGGCCTATGATATACATGTGGATTCTCAACACCAACATAACCCTTTCTTGATGTGGTGTTATAATCATCTTGTGTTACCATGACTTTAAATTGCTCTCTTTTAAATCCAATTTTTCCAACTAAAAATGGAAAAGACTCATTTACATTATTTTGTTATGTAGATGTCCATAAACCAACCTCAAAAATTTTAAGGCATTTTTCAAAAAATTCTCTATCATCTAGGCATATAAAATAAAATTTTGTACTTCTATCAGTGTTTGGATTTATTGGAAATTACTTGTTTTGTAACAGTGTTTTATGAATTACATTTAACAAGACTCATTCATATCGGATATCATCAACAATTTATTTATTAAATAGCTTGTATATGAAAGAAAAGGAATACAACATACAAACAGATTAATATTGTTATTTGTACATTGCAAAATTATTAATTATAGTTACTAAAAATGGGATATGCAAAGTTTCAAAAACATCATTACTTACACATCATTCATATTTTTTTCCAATAACCAAGTACTAAAACAAATACAATTATCATCAAAATACATAAAAATGTTTTTATATCTCTTTCATATGAACCATTAAACAACCCACTTGATCACAATTTAAATCAATTCTCCTCATAGTTGTTTTCTGAATTTGAATGATTTTAACCAACACTTCATGTTTGGATGAGACCCTAGATGATTAAAAATGAGCACAAAATGATTTTCATATTTCTATCTCTTTCATCTAAACCATCAAATGTCCAACTTGACAGAGCTAGACTAGGCAAAGAACTATCTCTTTCATCTAAACCATCAAATGTCCAACTTGATAGAGCTAGACTAGGCAAAGAACAAAGGGGAGAACCCATATCAACCCAAATGACTTACAATATCATGGATGATCTCCGCAAGGTCCAAATCACCTTGGCATTCCTTGATGTAGCAAATATTCCACAACAAAGGCATAATTTGTCACATGCACTAAAATATAGAGTGAAAGAGAAAACATAAAACCCCTAGAACAATTTCCATCGGTTTGTGATGCCATACAGAAAGGTTGGTGGGAAGACACCATCATTTCTTGTGTCATTGTAAAATGATGATTTGATCCTACATAATTGTATGGTGGATAGTGTTGCAACCAACAATATCGTGCCACTTTCTATTATGGAATCCATGGGTTTGGAATGTGCAAATTCCTATGAGGCAAGAGAAGGGTTTTATGTAGATTCGATAAAGGTTCCAGCCTATGGGGAAATAAAGGATTTCTATGTATGGATAAGTTTCACTCCGTATATCTATATTGTATTCAATATCAAAATAGTATAACTACTAGTCGAATACAGAAGTCTTGGGACAGAGGTGGTGGTATCAGATTGACAGATACATCATGAATAATGGGACATGCATGATGCTCTGTGGTAGGTGTGGTGTTTCTACAAGGGTGCTCTCCAAGAGCCAAAGAGATTAGTTTTGTCTGAGAAAACTTATGCTCAATAATTAGAGAATTATTTGAATGTTGGCCTAAGAAATTATGCCATCCTGAGTAAAGGAGATACCAACACACCTATCCTTCATGACTTTGATGCTCCCGAGGGAAGAAAGTGGGTGATGTTTTTCAACAATGATTTTTTTAGGAACATAATGAAATAAGGAATCATTTTGGAGGACCTCACCAGAAAGATCCATTTTTATTCTTCTTGATTTGTTTTTCCATGTAAAAACAACATTGTAGAGTATGAGCCCCTTATTCACAGGTTATTACAATCCAAGGAAATAGGCATCCAAGATCTTATAGTAAGACGAGATTCATAGTTGGTGGTCAACAAAGTCAAGAAAAAGTATACTATTAATAAAGGATGCCTCCAGGCACACTCTTAAAGGGTATGGGATTTGATGAGAGATTTTCAATATTTTGAAATAGAATTTGTCCCAAAAGAAGAGAATCAAAGGGTTGATTCATTAGTAGTATCATATTCATTTTTTTATCCTCACCCATCCCTACTAGGCACCACTTCGTTGATCAAAAATTTGGTCACCTCGATTCTCCGCTCTTTGGAATAAAAAAAAATTGATATCGGAAGAAGGAAATTTTGAATGATCATCAATTCATGGCGTATCCTTCAGTTTCAATCATGCATTTTACGAAATCAAAATCCAAGTCTGTATGCCATAGATACTCATGCAATAAAAGCTTTGAAGAATTGAAAAAAAAAAAAAAAAATTCTAAGTGTTGTGCCCCTTTTTCCTCTCCATTTTTCGAATTTTTGACTAAGTACTCTCCTCACCTTAACATTTCTCTCACCTTTCATTTCCTCTCCATCTCCACACTTAGTCATTTTCCCACTCCATTTTACAAAGCTCATTATCTCATTATTCTCCATCCATATCCACACTTAACTATTTTCCTCTCTTACCCCTTCACCTCTCTTCATACTCGCATCCCATTCTTTGTCATTTTTTTCATTTCTCTTATATTCCCTTAGTCATTTCTCTCATACTTAGTCTCATATTCCTTTCACTTATCTTCTCATACTTAACCATTTTTCTCTTTTCTCTTCCTTACTCTCATCTCCATACTTAACCACTTGTCCCTCTTCCACCCTACTCTACATACTCCATGTTCCACACTTAGCCAGTTTTCTCTCTTTTCATTCCTTACTCTCATTTCCTTCCTTAACCATTTATACATTCATATTCTCATTTTCTTTTATTTTCTTTTCCATTTTCACTACCATTATTTCATTTTCTATTTCCCTTTCTTATTTTCTTTTTTTTTCCTTTCTTGTTTTCTTTTTCTTTTCCATATTCACGTTATTTCTATATTTCATGTAATTCCATTATATATTTCCCCAACACTTATTCATATTTCTTATGAATTATTGTGTGTCGGTGATATTTCTTATGACTTATCCTCATTTCATGACCCTCACAACACTCACTTGATTTACGCGACCCTCATTATGCACCCATAGAAATTTTCACAACTCATTTTACTAAGTCTTATTGTGGGTCCACGACCCCCGCTGATTTTCATGATTTCTCATATCTCTTCCACCTCCTGATCTCAATCCTCACTTCTCAACACTTTACAACTCTTCTTACTAAGTCTTACCACAGGTCCACGGTGATTTTTAAGACTCTTATCACACTCTCCAACCCTGTTGTCCCACCAACCCAATCCAATTGTTCATAACCTCGTTACCTCTATATACTATAGTCTTAGCACTTAGACATTTTCACGACTATTTTTACCAAGTGTTACTTCCTTATCTACCTCTGATTTCACGTAACCCCGCGAACTCCTCATTTATTTTAATATTGTTTCTCTTATCATAAGTTATTTCTGGGCACATCTCCAAGTGACTGGGTGGTGATTGGATGTGACATTTCAAGCATTCACAGGTTGACTGGGCGAAAACTTGGCATTGACTAGGCAACCAAAATATTACCGAGATATGTATTTTTCTAAGGCACAAAGAGCTACACCAAGATCTCCATAAGCTCCTTTACTTCACATGAATTATATGAAAGGAATTTGCATTATAAACACCAATTCTTCATCCACCACAATGCATGTGGGACTAAAGAGGGATGAATTAAATCAAAGGCTAAGATTTATCCACGAACCAAATCGACGGTTGTTGAGCAACGATCTTCCGAAGCTTATAACTCATGATCCAGACGTTTGTTTGGGGCAAGTGATACCTCGTTGGAAACATAATTTGATAAGGAAGACAATTGGAAATGTCTCAATGGCTAAATTTGGCCATAATTCTTCCAAAAATTAAAATATCAAACAACTCACTTTTCATGACTTGTTGAGAAATATGTTTGGAACCTCGACTTCCCGAGGCTATAATTTGAGATACATAACTCAAAATTTCATTCAAGAGGACTCATTGGAAAGCTGGGATGATGAAGATTACTTCTAGAATGATTTCCATGGTTAAGAAGTCACTTATCATGTTCAAAAAATTAAAACACAGTCCACTTTTTTCAGGTAGTCAACTTCAAGATTTGGAAATAAAAGTTTATTAAATAACTTTTATTAAATGATTAAGTGGGTCCCACTTGGAGGCACGAATTCCAATGACCTAAGTTCATTAATGAGAATTTAATAAAGCATTAATTCCAAAAAGAAGAAGCAAGTGGAAACTTCTAGAAGAACAGAAACCCTAACTACTTCAAGAAGCATTTGGAGCAGATTTAAAAAAAGCAGAGCACCATCAGATGAGAGATTCATATTATTGTTTGAAGTTCAGATCATCAAGAGAGCTCAGATTATCAAGATAACAGTGTTCGTCCTTCAGTACACAACCAACTTTTCATCTGCAAATATAGATCTTCATTTTCTTGCTTCTTCTTCTTCTTCTTCTACACAATTTCTCTCAAAGATTTTTGTTTGTATATTAGAGATCAAGCACAAGGCTAAGTGTTTTTAGAGTTATTTTTTTTTATTCTTCAAAGTCTCTTTCTTAAATATCATAGGATTATTTTACAGCCATATATGTGGCTGGTAATGTAAACCAAGATTGTCTAAAAGACTCATGGAAGTTTAGTCCTTATATTTGGAAAGCTTTATTTATGATCATTAGTCAATTGGCTTACTGAAATGCTTTTTAATGTTGAATATATTCTATGAAACTCCACAAAGAACCACTTTGAGGTATAACTTTAATGAATTCTCATATTTTGGGATTTCTGAGCATGAGATTTTTGGAGTATGCCCATCAAATTCCTAAGATCAAAGACATGGATCTAGGTGAATCAAACCCTACCCATATTTCATGTGCGGACCTCCATCATGAGATAAGGGTACGAACCAAAATTAGTAGTGGTTTTGAAACAACCAACTTCTGCCTCGATTTTCGAGAAGATGAAGACGAATCTGGAAAATATGAGACATGGGTTTTGTTTGTAGCATAGAAAATCAGCTATTTAATATTTGTTTTCCAAAATGTGCTACAGTTTGAGAGATACATGTCGTTCTTTATCACGAATTTACCCAAATTGATGTAAAACCCATATTTTGTGATTTTTCTCCAAAACTGTAAAATTCATTTTCTGAGTTCGGGGATTTGGTTTTATCCTTCCACAATTGATTTTTATGTATAAATAAGGTTTCATAAGACTGATAGGGGTAATCAATAGTTAGTTAGTATTCATAAATTGGATCATATGAGACCCTCTTTTGTACTTACTGAGTTTTGATTAATAAAGGATTAGTGAGTTCGTGGATTGGATCTATGATGTGATGAGTTGATTTAGAGCCTCTATGTTTTTACCAGCACCATGTTTAAGGAGGAAGGGCCTCATTCTATAAAAAAGGATCGTTGCTATTGTAATTGTAATTAGATTCATTCCATAAGTTTTTTGTTATGTGTGATTACATGTGATTACGTTTCATTTAGTGTGATGTTACTTGTAGTTATAATTCATTCAGTTTGTTGCTTATAGTTGTGTGTTATTATTTCATAAGCTTCATTGAGATTGTTGTTATTGCATTTGTTAATTAAATTAATGTTGTTACTTACATTGGTTTGAAAAGTATTCTTATACAAGTTAGATTGATGTTGTTTGGTCATAGTGAATGTGTTGTTGTTCCTTTGTGTTCCTTAGTATACATATCTTTGTTGTTACAAGATTTACATTATTATTTTGGTATTTCCAGCGTTATTATTCTTAGCATTTTCATAAATGTTCTAGTGAGTTGATGAAATTTGGTAACGATATTCATCGAGTATATTATTTGGAATGCTTATGTTATTGATTCATTTCTTCGTGCACTAAATTTGCTTCCACAAATTAACTTTCATTCCCATCATAGTTTTCTTTATTTCAGTTGTTTAATTCAATTATGCAAGGAGTGTCTTTCATTCATGCAAGTGTGGATTTGTTTCACGCAAGAGTGAGATTTAATCATGTATGCAAGTGTGAAGATTGTTTCCTTTCAAGCACGAGTTTTTTAATTTCAGCAACTATGTTTCATTTAAGCAAGTGTGATCTAGTCTACAACGTGTGTTTAATTCTCAAAGAATGAGTGTGTTTCTACCTTAATTTTTCATACTAATAGATAATCAATGTTAGACAAGAATTGTGTCGGCATATACCTTGCACGATAACTTTGAAATAAAAGGACGTACTCAAAGTTGAAAATTAGTGTATTGGGTGATTGAGTTGTTTTAATTAGACAATTAAATCTACCAATAACACCCATGGTTCAAGTCTACTATCTCGGACCTCCGCTTTCCCAAGAAACTGACTCTCGGGTGAATTTCCATCAATCGCCATCCGCAGCTCCAAAAACCTAAAGACCTTCACTGCAATATGAGGTTGAGTCCATCCATCCACTTTATAAATCCATCTAAGCTCCAAACTCCACATGAAATTGACCAAACTCATCTCCAATRTCCTACCATTTCTGCACCTTGACTRCTTCTACTTCAAGGCACCACACACGCACCACTCAGCTATCAAGTCATACTGYTACTAATTGACTATTGTAAATCTACGAAGAGCTACCTCATCTGAAGGGTGCAGTMAACCCACTCATCCAAAAACCCAACTCAACTCAACTATTTTTCTCGGTGATGAACGACACAAAGATGTAATGATAGAAATGTTCCCAACCAATTGCTTGTTGTGGAGCTCCTCTAGGTCGCCTCAAGTCGTTCACCCAAGCGATTCAACTTGTTGCAACGCAGAACTACTCCCCTTCGCGGTTGCTTCCACAATCACCCTCTATGCTTGCTTCTATGATTACTTTAGTAGTTATATTTGTGACAAGTCCTGCAACAAATATTGCATTCATTTGCCTTGCCCAAGTGATCGGTTCACCCAACAAACATTTCACCTAGTCTCTCCAAGATGTGTACAACAAGTCTGACACTGACTTCCATATCAAACCAATCAAGTTTGCGCTCAGAATATCTCTGCCATCAAGTCTACGACAATTTCTATGATGAACTCTGCAATGAGCTCTGTGATCACCCACCCTATGCAAGTGCTTCATTTCACCACAAAATTTTCTTCTGGCCTATATAAGGTGTGCACCTAGATCAACCTTCCACCGCATTGTCAATCGAACCTCTATCGTAAGTCTGATGCAAATTCTGTGATGAACCAGTTTGCTACACCGAATGATTCACTTAGTCTGCGAACGTTCCCACTAGACTGTCTTCGCAACAAAATGCCTTCAAAGTTTGCTCAAATACCGTCTATCCTCGAGATAGTGGTGAAGTGGTCATCGACCCTTCTCCAAAATATTCAATGAACATGTTATGATACCATCTATCATCGAGATAGTGGTGAATATATCACCAACCCTTCATCAAAATCTACAACGAACAAGCTCTGATACCATTTGTCCCATCCGCACAGTGTACCTAGCTAAATGTTGTGATCGTGCAGCTCTTGAGGGCATGTGACACCGTGAATTTTCTCACTTGGTTTCTTGGAAGCACCAATGATACTTCGTCTAAACTACGTCTCTTCACCTAGAGCATACCCATACTCCATTATAGGCTATCGATGAGTCACACTCATACTCTAGTGCAACTCTTGTATACTTAGACAATTGTTAATAGCTTAACACTTAGTCATATGTAGGCATACATCCATGAAACGAAGAGAACACTTGTGAAACAAACAAGAGAAACACATATATAGTGTGGGCTACACAAACCGTTCCTAACACCCGGCTAAGTATTTTTTATTGTGAAACATTTACAATATAAGAACTACCATCTCTGTTTACAACTGGGTGGAGCCACACGACTCGCCTCACCTCACCAAGACACTCATACACAGATTCATGATACCAAGACTCTCTGTCGTAATTGTCTCCACAACCTTCTTTGGTGCACCTCAAATGTTCCCTCAACCACAGACGTGTCGTCTCTTGTCTATCACAAGGATTTGTACACACCTGCAGTTATGTCTCCTAGCATGCCTCCTCATACCTGTGACAATACTTCCCCAAAACTCAGCCAAAAAGAAGGTCACCCCAACTCTACCCATAGAATGACCTCAAGGCAGCACAATTCCTCCCATGTGGAGCGACTTGGTTCCTTGAGGGAGCTCACCCCTCTTCGTCCAAGTCTGCCTCATAATAAAAGAGTTGATCTTTCTCTTCATGTTCTTCAAATCTTTCCTCCTTGGTTGTGTTCCCTTGTTCTCTTATAGGGACTCCAAAGATCAACATCATGAACCATTGCATCCTTTGGTATGTCACACCCTTTCACAAACCCATGCATCCAAATGAATCATCACTCCCCTTCATGGACCTGGTCGCCCGAATGAATCATTGTGCCCCTTCACGGACCGAGTCTCCCAAGAAAACCCATGCGCTTGTCAATCATTGTGCCCCTTGGGATCGACGCTCCTCATGCCAGTGCGCCCAATCTCTTGGTTGCTTCATACTTGGTCGGTTCACACTTGGGAAAGCCTTTTGGTGCGTTCACATGCCCAAGATACCCACTTACCCAACTAGTGCACCACTTGGGTGTCGGTGCAACCCTAAGTTCCATCTCCTTGAGGACTTGGACGAGGGTCTTCACGCCCTTCTAACCAAAGACCTTACGAATAGGTCTTCAAAAAAATTAGAATCTCCTTATTACAAGCTTATTTAATGACATTTTTTAATCGGTATTTTGTCATATCATAATTTGTATATCGCTTTTTTCATATAATTGTTACGTACATAATATTCTAATTTCAAATTGCTTAAAATTAAATTTAAAATTATATAATATAATATTCTTAAAACAAAAAGTGTATTTAAGAGAGATTTTATACCCATTTTTTTCGATATCTTATCTTGTAAATCAAATTTTGTTTTTCTAATAGTTGTTTTGTGTATATTTTGATCTTCTTATAATTGTTAGGTGTATGCTATGATATTTTTAAAATCAGATTGTGTTCCTCGAGATTAATTGAGAAGCTATCAAAGGATTAATATCATTTATATATTATAAAAAATATTAATATCATTAATACAATGCCTAATTATGTTATGGGAATCATACCATTCACACAATGCTTGATTATATTATGGTAGTCATAGTTTACAAAAGACTAATCTTAAATATAACATGTTTAATATAATGTAGATTTAGAAAAGCATAAAAGAAATAGGAGTGTGTAGGTTTTCATAGTTAGTCATAATGTGCTTGAAATTTCTAAAAATAAATTGTGTGAGTTTATGAAACATCAAGGTTGTAAATAATGGCCAACCACCAGATAAAAAAAAGAATAATAATAAGAAGCAGATAGATATTTGTTGACCAATGTAAAAAGATTAAAATTAAATTAGATATCTATTTATTTTAATATATTTTTTCTAATTGTTGGTCATTATTTACAACCTTTAAATCTTCTAACTGGCACTCTTTTTATCACTATTATAGATGTATTCATCCTTGATGATGGATGTAACACCCTGTTTCCCCCAGCTTGTAAATATAACAGGACTGGCCAAGAATTATGGCAAACTCATAAATGTGAATATGTGATGTAAATGGACCTTGAGGAAAAGGCCAATGAATGTGAATACCATTTTGAATTTATTGCAGGACTGCTGAGAGGGGATGTGCAGAAAAAAGAGACCACGATGGAAGTGGAAGGCACCTGGAAAGGTGGCGTTAACTTCCACCGAGAATTAATACCGTATTTGGACTCCACTGGCCCGGAGAACCAAAAGCGGCTCGTTGGCCCTGAATTAAATGTCTCGTAGGCTGGTAGGTAGATGGTTTAATGAGGG
>SNQJ01S0038050.1:29714-49799 GCA_010110895.2 Picea sitchensis | reverse complement strand
TCCACCTCCTGATCTCGATCCTCACTTTTCAACACTTTACAACTCTTCTTACTAAGTCTTATCGCGGGTCCACGATGATTGTTAAGACTCTTATCACACTCTCCAACCCTGTTGTCCAACCAACCCGATTGTTCATAACCCCGTGACCTCTGTATACTATAGTCTTAACACTTAGACATTTTCCGGACTATTTTTACCAAGTGTTACTTCCTTATCTACCTCTGATTTCACGTAACCCCGTGAACTCCTCATTTATTTTAATATGGTTTCTTTTATCGTAAGTTATTTCTGGGCACATCTCCAAGTGATTGGGTGGTGATTGGATGTGACATTTCAAGCATTCACAGGTTGACTGGGCGATAACTGGGCATTGACTAGGCAACCAAAATATTACCAAGATATGTATTTTTCTAAGGCACAAAGAGTTACACCAAGACCTCCATAAGCTCCTTTATTTCACATGAATTATATGAAAGGCATTTGCATTATAAACACGAATTCTTCATCCACCACAATGCATGTGGGACTAAAGAGGGATGAATTAAATCAAAGGCTAAGATTGATCCATGAACCAGATCTACGGTTGTTGAGCAACGATCTTTCGAAGCTTATAACTCATGATCCAGACGTTTGTTTGGGGCAAGTGATAATTTGATAAGGAAGACAATTGGACATGTCTCAGTGGCTAAATTTGGCCATAATTCTTCCAAAAATTAAAATACCAGACAACTCACTTTTCATGACTTGTTGAGAAATATGTTTGGAACCTCGACTTCCCGAGGCTATAATTTAAGATACATAACTCAAAATTTCATTCAAGAGGACTCATTGGAAAGCTGGGATGATGAAGATTACTTCTAGAATGGTTTTCATGGTTAAGAAGTCACTTATCATGTTCAAAAAAATTAAAACACAGTCCACTTTTTTCAGGTAGTCAACTTCAAGATTTGGAAATAAAAGTTTATTAAATAATTTTTATTAAATGATTAAGTGGGTCCCACTTGGAGGCATGAATTCCAATGACCTGAGTTCATTAATGAGAATTTAATAAAGCATTAATTCCAAAAAGAGGAAGCATGTGGAAACTTCTAGAAGAACAAAAACCCTAACTACGTCAAGAAGCATTTGGAGCAGATTTAAAAAGAGCAGGGCACCATCAGATGAGAGATTCGTATTATTGTTCGATGTTTAGATCATCAAGAGAGGTCAGATTATCAAGATAACATTGTTCATTTTTCAGTACACAACCAACTTTTCATCTACAAATATAGATCTCCATTTTCTTGCTTCTTCTTCATCTTCTACACAATTTCTCTGAAAGATTTTTGTTTGTATATTAGAGATCAAGCACAAGGCTGAGTGTTTTTAGAGTTATTTCTTTTTTATTCTTCAAAGTCTCTTTCTTAAATATCATAGGATTATTTTACAGCCATATATGTGGCTGGTAATGTAAACCAAGATTGTCTAAATGACTCGTGGAGGTTTAGTCCTTGTATTTGGAAATCTTTATTTATGATCATTAGTCAATTGGCCTACTGAAATGTTTTTTAATATTGAATATATTCTATGAAACTCCACAAAGAACCACTTCGAGGTATAACTTTAATGAATTTTCATATTTTGGGATTTCTGAGCATGAGATTTTTGGAGTATGCCCATCAAATTATTTTCAGTTTTGAATGCAATACTCATTTAAAGTTCTCTGAAATTATCAATACCATTTCACTCTTTTTTTGTGAGAAAATGTGGATGCATATTCTACTTGCATATGTTTCAGAGGGTTGTAATAATGAAATTGAGCATATATTTATTTTGATATCGAAGCCTTTCTTCATCTTTTATTGTAAAGAAGCTTCTTGGTCTATTTCCAAGCAAATGTTGCACTCAAAGAGCAATCTGGTTACTAAGAACCATTTTATATACAAACTAAAGCAATAAATATTTGAAGTTTGTTGTTTAAGATTCTCCCATTTGACGATCCAATCCCAGAACATCAAGCTACAGCTTTCAGACTATAACAAAGGAGTACCACTTTTATAAAAACACAGGGGGGTTTTATCCTCATGAGGTTATTGTTCGTATCTTGACCAATTTGAACATCGACACTCTTTTTGTGTTGAGCTAGTCTTTAGGTCGTGAAAACCAAATAACAAGTCATTTTGGAAAATCTTTGAAAACGATGAACATATTGTCAAATGTATAATGGTGGTTGAAGGGATTAAGGAGAATAGTCACTTGAATGCATCTCTCAAACCTCAAGCGAAGTTCCCTAATTGGGACCATCATGATGAAAGTCGAATTTCAAATTTACAAAGTAATGTCCTTCCCAAGGGCTTGGTTTTCTCTGAGTAATTATTTGGAAAAGATGATCAAATGCAGAAAGAGAATCATGTGGAGGAGAATTCTCTCCAAAAGGTCTAGGAAATGAACAAGGTTGATATTAGCATTGAAGACTACTCTAATATATTGACTGTAGAGAGTGACTATATCGAATGTGAAATGGATGATATTGTGATATTGTTCAAAGAATTCAAGGACATCGTGTGGATGTGAAGTTTCATGGAAACTTCTCACAGAGAATCTACCTAGTAGAAAAATCGCATAAAGCGTGTAAGAGAGAAAAGAGAAAGAGAGATAAGCTTGAGAGAAAGAATGAGAAAATTCGTATTCACTAATGAGAGAATAGTAAAAATACACATAATATACTCTGCATGAGCAAACTAATGCGCCATAATAGTGATCTAGAGAGATCTAGACACACATTGACAGAGTCTGGAGTGCATTGCCACCTAGTCCTAGTTAGTTGGCCATGAGGTCATCAGTTAACTGACTAATCACTAGTGGAGTGAGGAGAGAATCATGCATGCACATGTGTGAAACCTTCTTGGTGATGATCCCAAGGTAAGTGCGCCCTCATTGTGATGATATTGAGGTATGCATGAAACACTTTGTGATAATACCAAGGTTTCTATGCAAGACTCCACTCCACTAGTCTAACTAAGGTGTAACTGACTCAAGATTGAAGAGGTTGTAGCGCCCTCATCCAAGGGAAAATATCTCTGACTAAGGGTGCCCTCAACATAGACTAGTCAACCTAGGAAAATAAATATTAGGTGAGTGTGTAATATCTTCAACACCACCTCTAAACACTATTAGGGTGTAAATGATGAATGGGTCTTGGCAACCAAGGTCATGTTAGGTACCCATGGTACAATGCATCTAAGAATGAAACATTAAAAATAGAGGAAAGAGGGAAAACATCATGGGCATGTACCTCGTTTCATGGGAAGAAGGGGTTGAAGGCCCAAAGGGATTGTTGTTGGCTAAAAAGATAAAAGCCTAAATATAGACCTTCTAGATTCTTCGATGGCCTCTTGATTGCTCTCTGTCATCACGAGCCAGCCTTCTCATCTATATGAAAGTACTTGTGGGTAACACTATCAGCTCTGGTCACCATGCTAAGGCAGTGTCCTCTGGTTAACCCTTGAATAAAAAGAAAAAGAAGAAGAAAAAGCAAATAAAAGAAAAGAATAAAAGTAAGAATAGGCTTGGAAAAATTGCATCCATGGCAGGTACAACTCACCTTCTACAAAGGCACCCACAGATAACATTATGCATCATTGGCTCTCACTTCACCAACATGTCTGGACATCCCCTAGCCACATCACCTCACCTACATGGCTTGGATGAAACCTTCCTAGAGACTTCCCTTTTCTTGTGGATACTAGCCCAATAGGACGTCTTGTCTTTTTCTCCAGTCTTGTATTGTAGGTTTTTGTAATGTCTTTGAGCTATTAACCGATGTATCGGGGTTTTTATGCATATGTTTAATAATATTAATGATGAAATGTGATTGACATTGCTATGATCCCTATGACTAATGAGCCCATGGAGGGCGTAGCTTTTGATGTGCAGGACCATGCCCGACGGACAAGTACCATTTGGACAAGTACACATGGGGAGATGATCAGTTCGGACCTCCATGGGGATGAAGAGCCCACCAGATGGATGTTGAGACCCCATCAGGGGGCAGAGATAGGACGATGGTTGATTAGGGTTTTGCACCGGAGAAGAAGAGGACGTTTCATCAGAGGCACTTTGGCAGAGCCCGACCTAGGGGGGTTGACCCACTTCCAGTGAAACGTTTTCCCTGGATGGCCCAAGACGTCACCTATGAGCTCATGACGTCACCTTGAGCATGTGACAGTTTGATAGGGCAGTTGGCATGTATGGCATGATGGAGAGGCCCAAAGAGGGCTAACGTTTTGCTCTTTAATACTGCATTGGTCGTAGAAAGGGCTAACGTCTCCCTCAAGGGAGCTTGACGTCTTACTTTTTCTCAGTTAGGGTTTTAAAATGAACATTTAATGTAAAACAGTATTACTTTTGATATTATGGCCTTGTCGACCTTTTTATGACCTGAAAAGTAAATTAGGTCATTGATACACTATATATTGAGAAGTTTTAGCCTCATTTTATCATGATTCATCACTCACTCATTAGTGAGGTCTGATTTTTAGCACCCTACTTGGGTATTTTGTTGGTTTAGTGAGGCACACTTGTTGAAGGAAGGCATTTCTTGGCATTTTATGGTGTTTCTCTTGAAGGAAGGTGTTACAACTAGGGTTTGCATGGTTATTTCTTGATGAATTGTAAGTATTTTTCTGCAAAATTTCTTGATTGAATGGTTGCAGTCTTATTTTCTTACATGTATTTATAATTTGTTGAATCAAAACCATAGGTGACAAGCACACAAGTAGGTCCTTGTCTCAAGTCCCCTAAAAGATAAACTTTTCAGCCATTGAAGAAGGAAAAGAGCCTAGCCTTTGCTACACTCTTCTCCTTTTCTTTCCCTATTTGCTAGTCATACTTTCTAGAGGTCAAGAAGGAGGAGACGTCACAGGCCTAGGTTATATACACCTTAGGTCGTTTTTCTTCTAGGGTTTCATGATAGATCTTTGTTGTAGCAACACTCTCCCTCATTGCACTCTCTTGTCTTGATTTATCTTTCATGCTAGTCATTTTTGCCAAGTCAACCTAAGGAAGGAGGAGAGAGCACGAGGCCTTGCTTTAGCAACACCGGAGTGAGCCTCTCTCCCCTAGGGATTTGATTCTGAGGCCCTGCCATAGCAGCACCTCAGAACTCTTCCCTCTAGTCCTTAGCCATCCTCCTTCAACCCTTGCGTCCTCTACTAAATTGACTCCATTAACCCCAAGGCATTGATCTTAGACCTCCAGTGTTTAAGTAGAATTGGATCTAAAACACTCTCAAACCTTTTTGAATTGAAACCATAACTACAGTAACCCTAACCTACTAACCCTAAGTTGTTGACGTCATCTTTGGTTATTTCATCTTTGATGCAACAACGTCGTGTTTTAAGAGCAATTGAATGGTGGTTTAGGCATTAATTGAATAAACTGTTGATTGGTTACCTTGGATACCACATTGTTCCAATATTTATTGGTGGAGTGTCATATATTTTATTGTTATTAATAAACATTGACTTCGTCAACATTTATTGCTATATTGCTCATATACATTTATTAGATAGTCTTATGAAGTACTAACCCTTTGAAATATAGCTTGCATATATTAGTTTGTTGGTGTTTTGTTCCAGGCAGGTGTTCTTCATTGGGGATTTACTTTATTATTGGTTGTTTAGCCGGGACTATCTTTTGGGTGGTGACTTGTGAAAGGGGAATTTGTCCTTGTCCTTTATTCCTTGCCCTTTCAAAACCCCAAGTCACCGGGGACGTCTCCCCTGGGCCTAGCCTAGCCTCCCTAAAGAGAAAGAACCTACCCATCGTGGTGGCATTGGGTGGGATAGGTTCCTATTACGCCAGTTTGGCCTTCTACCTTACAGCCTTTACTCCTAGCTACAAATTGTGCGATAACATACCCCAGACATAAAGGATGTGGTTGTCGACTTGTAGTTGGTCATGTGGAATCTAACCAAGAGATCGCTGGCATACTTAGTATAAGATAGCTTGATTCCTGAAGCATCCTGATTGATCTCGAGACCAAGGAAAAAGTACAGTGGACCCATGTTCGTCATAGAAAACCGGTCATGCAGAATGTCTTTAACCGCAACAATTGTTGAGGCTGAATTTCCTGTGATTAGGAGGTCATCAACATATAGAACTAGGATCAACAAGGATTCTGAGGTTCTCAACATGTAGACATTCAGATCTGATTTACATCTAACAAAATGATGAGAAAGAAAATAAGCATCCATCTTCGCGTACCATGCTCTAGGCTCCTTCTTGAGGCCATAGAGTAACTTTTTCAGTCGGCATATTAAGGATGAGTTATGTATGAACCCCTGAGGTTGCTCCATGTAAATATCCTCTGAGAGATCCTCGTGAAGAAAGGAATTCTTCATGTCCATCTGGTGAACTTCTCACCCCCTCGTTCCTGCAATGGAAAGGGTCAATCAGATGGAGTCCATCTTTGCTACTAGAGTAAATGTATCATCATAGTCTATCCCGTGGATCTGTTGAAAACCTTAAGTAACCAATATTGCCTTGTACCTGCTCACATGTCCAATCGTTGTCTTCTTGGTCCTGTATAACCATATGCATCTAACAAGCTTCCTATCTAAAGGAATCGGAACCAAATCACAAGTCGGGTTCTCGAGGAGAGAGTTGTACTCCTCCTACATAGCATCTTCCCAAAAGGGATTACAGCAGCCTTTGCATAGGTATGTTAGTCTAAAGCTAGAAACATGTAGCAAAGCATGGGCATCACTAGTTCGGTTGCTACAAGTGCATGAGGAGGATCCTCAAACTGGGACCTCGTCCTCCTTTGATATATCGGATCCCCCACAAGGTCACATGTTGCATGTAGGGTGGTTTGTGCCCACTTGGGCATCTGTTGTGGCTCGTCATTTTCATGTTCATCATCTTCTTAATCATATGTGTAGCTCATATCTTAACTATGATCTGAATGATTGGACTTGCCATCTTGGATGTGTGGTGCAGGCGGAAGTATAGAGGTCTTTGCACGTGGCTCCAATGGTGCATGCAAGGGACTTTCCTCAAACAGGACACTTCGCTCAATAATGAGTTTGTAGGGATCAATCAGTTGGTAAGTTGGTAACCATTCACACCATCAAGATATCCCATGAATATGCATGTGGTACTCTGCAGATCTAATGATTTCCTCTTTTTAGAGGGTACGCAAGCCCACGCGTGTGATCCAAATATTCGAAAGTGGGTAACTTATGTTTGTTTTCGCTCCATGCCTCAAAGGGAGTCTTGTCCTTGACAGATATGTGAGGAGATATGTTATGAATGTATTTAAAACAGTTAAGTGCCTCAGCCCAAAGCTTGCAAGGTAGAGACCTTGCATGCAACATGCAAGTGGCCATCTCTTTGAGGGATCTGTTCTTCCTCTCGACTATTCCATTCTGTTGCGGAGTGTAAGGTATTGTATGTTGCAGCTATATATCGGCCTTTGAACAAAGATGTTGGACATATTGGTTCACATATTCCTCCTCCATTGTTTTTGCGGAGGATTTTGATCTCTCTCCCGGACTAAGTCTCTACATGAGCTTTGAAGTCTTTGAGATGCTCAAAAAATTTGGACTTCTGCGTGAAAAAATACACCCGTGTATCATGAGAAATCACCAATAAATGTAAGCACATACCTCACCTTGTTGATGGACGGATGCAGAAAGGGTCCCATTGGATCACTATGGATGAGCTACAAAGGAGAGGAGGCCCTCCAAGCCTTCCATTTTTCAAACTTCTCTTGAGGATGTTTTCCAAGAATGCATCCTTGACAAACTCCTTTGGAAAAGTGTATGTTGGGGAAGCATGTGACCATTTCCTGCTGGCTAAGTTGTTGTATGTATTTGAAATTTAGATGACTAAATCTCTCATGCCATAATTCACTATTATTATCAACATGTGTCAGTAGTAAAGCAGAATCATATTTAGCAATAAACTTACTGAATGTATACAAATGAGATTGGTGATTTACCTCACCAACAACAATATTTGAGTTATCATGCATGTCATATATGGTTACTGAATCAGGTGTGAACTCTACCATTTTTCCAGTTCCAAAATGTGTTATCTGATAAACAAAGAGTAGATGCACAAAGAGTTTTGGAACATTCAAAACGTTCTCAAAACTTCCATGTTGGAGTTCTACTCTCGCTTGTCCAGTGACCTCAATTGGGTTATCATCTCCCATTAGGATGGGAGGACCCATGCATGCAATAATAGAAGATAAAACATTTTCTAAGGCTACCATATGGTGGTATGCGCCTGAATCCAGGATCCATGCATCAGGAGAGGAATGAATAGTAATTAAAGAATGAGAATTACCTCTCTTGTCTGGCAGTTGGTCTCTTGGTTACTTCTTGGCAGCCTCGGGAATGTGTTCCCCAAGGTTGTTCTTCTGAAGTATTTGCACCATGAGATCAATTTGTTTCTTCATGCATGTTGATTCGATATGATAGGACCAGTTGCAGTAACCACATTTTGACTTCCCTTTCTTTCCCCTTCCACCTTTGGAGCTGGAGGAATCATCGAAGGGTTTAGGATTTCCTTCCTTCTTGTGTTCAGAATGCACCTTGCCCTTTCCTTTTTTCTTATTCTTCGGATTGCATGCATTGTTGCTCTCATGCACAGCAAGTGCATGCACATTGGGTCCCTTGATTATCCCCATTTTGATGAGCTTATCTTGCTCATGCGTTGGGGACTCAATAAATTGATTCAATGTCGACATTTTCCAAGTTGCTCCTAAAGTGAATCTCATTGTATGGAACGTTGAGACAAACACAACATACTATGAACCAAGTTTTGACAAAATAGAAAGGATCAACTAATTGTGTTGAGTTGATTTTTCAATACCTCAACCCTTTAGATGAAGAAGAATGGACTTGAACTTCATAAAGAAGTCTTGGATGTTATTAAAATTCCTCAGATCTAAGGAATTCAGCTCTACCTCAAGCATATGGCCTCTCGTTTCGTCATGATTTCCAAAGAGATCCTCCATTTTTTTCCAAATCGCATCTGGTGTGGTACAAGCTTCAATGTGAAACAGAAGCTCGAGGGACATAGACATGCAAATAAAGTCATAGGCCTCATCCATGCGGTTGAGATACATGTTCTTCTCGATAGCTGGTGTTGGCTCCACCTCTGTAGCCATTGTAATCCAATACAAGCCTCTGCATCTGAGTTGATGCAAAATTTGTAGCTTCCACTCAAAGTAGTTATGTGGCGTGAGAAGTATTGTCGGCAACTACTCCATCATTTATGACTGCATCTTCCTCATGAACCTGCAAACAAAATGCTTATGTGCTTTCTCCTAGCAACAAATCTTTGATACCATTGTGGAAAATTATCACAAAGTATCTAGCCAATAGAAAAATCACATAAAGCTTGTGAGAGAGAAAAGAGAAAGAGAGACGAGCTTGAGAGAAAGAATGAAAACAATTGTATTCACTAATGAGAGAATAGTAAAAATACACATGATATACTCTACATGAGCAAACTAATGTGCCACGGTATTGATCTAGAGAGATCTAGACACTCATGAATAGACTATGGAGTGAACTTCCACCTAGTCCTAGATAATTGGTTGTGCAATCATCAATTAACTGACTAATCACTAGTGGAGTGAGGAGAGAATCATGCATGCACATGTGTGTCGCCTTCTTGGTGATGATCCCAAGGTAAGTGTGCCCTCATGGTGATGATATTGAGGTATGCATGCAACACTTGGTGATAATACTGAGATTTCCATGCAAGACTCCAATCCACTAATCTAACTGAGGTGCCACTGACTCAAGGATGAAGAGGATGTGGTGCCCTCATCTAGGAGAGAATATCTATGACTAGAGGCGCCCTCAACATAGACTAGTCAACCTGGGAAAAGAAATACTAGGTGAGTGTATAATATCTCTAACATTGGACCTATGGGAACTTAAAATAATATGATAAGACTATCATACAGCATGTCATACCACTAAAAAAGGGTGTGATACCAATCAAATAGAAACGGAGGGTAAATCCAAAATTAAAGCCAGTTATCAAAATTGAGTTGTAAAATATTTTGGACATAGGAATCATAGTACCCATCATATATTTAGAGTGGGCTTACAACCTCATGGTGGTGTGGGAAAATAATGGTTGTATTTGACTGAGTGTTAACTTTTGATATTTGATCCAAGCATCCATTAAAGATGATTACCCACTTCCTAACATGGAGACGTTGCTACAACAAGTTACCATGTCAGCATTGATGTCCATGCTAGATGGCATGTTAGGATATAATTAGGTTTCAGTGGTCGAAGGAGACCTCCATAAAACCACCTTCACAAACCCATTTGAAAAATATGCTTATGTCTAGATGCCATTTGGATTGATGAACACTGGGGAAACCTTTCATATGGCCATGAACCATGCCTTCTAGGATTTGATTGAAAAAGTGATGGTTGATTACCAGGATGACCTCGCCATATACTCTATGATTAGGAAACAACACCTACTACATCTAAGAGAGGTATATGTGAGATGTAGGAAGTATGGAATATCTTTGAATCCCAAGGAGTGTTTGTTTACTATCATTGAAGGAAATAGGTTGGGGCATATTGTCATCAAAAGAGGGATATGCATTGATCCTAAAAGAATTAGAGCTATAAAGGAGTTAAAGCCTTCCATTGATTAAAAGGGTGTTCAATCCTTTTTAGAGAAGATAGGCTTTGTTCATAGGTTCATTCTTGACTATGCAATCATCACAAAATCCATTAGTTGCTTATTAAAGAAAGAAACAATATTTTAATGGACCCTCGAGGTACAAGAGGCCTTTACAAATATCAAAGTAGTGATCACTAGCTCTCCAATTTTTGTTAGCCCAAACTCAGAGTAAGATTTCATATTATACTATTTTGACCTCCAAAGAGACCACTGCAGTAGTCCTTACCCAAAACAATCTTGAGGGGCATGAAATGTCGGTATCATTCATGAGAAAAGCATTGCAATACTATGATTTGAGGTATTCCCCAATTGAGAAACAAGCACATGCCCTCGTGAAAGAAGTGGAACACTTCAAAACATACATTCTTTCAACCCATGCAAAAGCTTACATGTCTTTTCCCCCAGTTAAAATGATGCTTAGATAGCCACTAGGAGAAGGAATATGGGCTAACTAGTTGGAAAAATTATAGGAGTATGATATAGAGATAAAACCCCTAAACCCTATTAAGATGAAAGGCCTTTGCAAACCGATTATGGGTGTATAGGTTGCAGTCATTGATTCGGATGAGG
This sequence comes from Picea sitchensis, assembly GCA_010110895.2. Lineage (NCBI taxonomy): Eukaryota > Viridiplantae > Streptophyta > Pinopsida > Pinales > Pinaceae > Picea > Picea sitchensis. Next base: position 38,519 of record SNQJ01S0038050.1, on the reverse strand, counting down.
AGTATGTTACAGATTCACCTACAACGTGAATGGAGTGGTATAAAAACATCACTTTTTACCTAAAGTATAATCAATTTCTAGTTGAGTTGTCTTCTAAAGAAAGGAAAGCTTTGAAAATGAATGCTACCTATTGTGTGTTGATTTCTAAGGTAATCTTTAGGATAAGCATTGATGGTATGTTGTTGAGGTGTTTAGGGCCACTAAAAGTTGATGACGTCTTCATGGCGATGCATGATGGGGCTTATAAGGGGCACTTAGCCCCATTGGTCATATCACATAGGGTGATTAGAGCTGGTTTTTATTGTTTAAAATTGCTTTTAGACTCCTACAGGAAGGTTAGAAGTTGTGTGGCTTGTCAAAAATTCAGAGAACAGATGGAGATAGCCACTATGCCTTTAAATACTATCAATGTTGATACATGTTTTGCACATTGGGGGTTATATGTGATCGACCCATAAACCCAAAATCCAACAGAGGCCATCCATTTATCTTTATGGCCATTAATTATTTTACAAAATGGCTTAAGGTTGTTTCCTTGAATGTCATCAATTCCACCCAACTAATAAAGTTTTGGAGGAAAACATTGTTACTAGGTTTAGGTTACTTGTGAAGTTCATCATAGACAATGGATTGATATTTATAGGATCAAAGTAAACTGCATTTTATGGGAAATATAGAATCATTATGGGACAATCTTCAAACTATTACCCTAAGTGAAATGGGCTTTCCAAGTGCTAATGAAGATTATTTCGAATAATAAAAGGAATCAACATATAAAACTATTGGAGGCCTTGTGGGAAAGCAAACTAACTCCCAAACAGGGTACAATACAATCCCCAATTTTCATTAATGCATGGAAAGGATATCATTTTGTCACTTCACTTGGAATTGAATGTTATATCATTATCAACATGAGTTGAAGATGGGGGAGTGGGGAGAGTCACTCTATTGCAGACACGATACCGCCAACTCCTGCAACTTGAGGAACAATGGAGTTAGGCATGTCTAGCTATGAAATGGAAGCAAAACGTGGTTACAAATGTTTCAACTAGAAGACCTCCTTAAAGGTTTTTTAGAAAGGATAGTTGTTGTTACTCTAGAACAAAGAAAAAGAGAACCCCTCGATGCATTCCAAGTTTCATTCACTATGGATTGATCCCTATCAAATTGACAAGTAATGCAACTTCAATTCTTATCTTCTCAAAATAATGGATGGAACTCTCAAGAAGCTTGCCATGAATGGGAGTCTTTTCAATCATTTCTTTCTATAGCCATCTTCATGCTATCTTAGCATTTTACCATACACCATTACCATTATACTTAACCCATCCTTTTGTTTTCTAATTTATTGTTGACTAATTTGCCCTAGGAAAGGCTATTTGTATTCTCAGGGAGCTTGCATTGGGGGTCAATATCTGTTAGTTGGAGCTAGATGTTAATGATATATTGTTAAAAGCCATGTTTACATGTCTTTGAATCCGCTCCTACATTTTTCATTCCACATGCTAATTGTAGCGTGTGAAATCATTTGTGTGAAAGTAATTGTTTAAGTTATCCTTCGCTCATGCATTCTGCATCCCACATGAAAGATGAGAAGTGTGAGTTATTTTCCTTCTTCTTAATACATCTAATTGTCTTCCACATTCCACATCCCGCATGTGGGAATGCAGAGTATGGAGACAATTTCATTTACTAAGTTCCTTGCTCTCATGTTTTGCATACAGAATGTGGTGGATTGTCACCTTCATTCTTGCTCATCCTTTTGTTTACGTCTAGGAAAACATGGTCATCATATTGCATTTAAGTCTCACTACACCATATTTAGAGATATCCCTTCAAGAATAATACCAAATCTATTGGGTGGTGGGGCCTTATTGAAGAACATCACGCCACATGAAATCGATGGATAAACATCAATGACTTGAGATTTCTATTAATTAGGAGTATTATGCCTAGGTTTATGCAGTTGATATGTGAATGATTAGAAATGTCTCCTAAAAAGAGTTATGATCAATATTGTGGTGATACGTGGAATAGTATAGCGTAATGGAACAAGGATTTCCATTGGTCTTCATCTTATAAGTGGTATTTAGAGATGAAGGACCATTTGTAAAGGGATTGTAAGGTTTGGAAAAAATATTTAGCTAAGGTCGACTATGTTCCTAAATTATATGATATCTGGGAGGTTGTCTATTGGTGTTCCAAAAATTTATATGCCAAACATCGCATTGTGAAAATAAGGAAGCTGACAAGTCACATGTTTCTCTTACACCCACCACCTTTAGGAGTATGTTGAGGTTTCCTATGCCAAACAAGGGTTTCAAGGTAAAAGATGCAAACACCTTCATGAATTCAAATGGATATGGTTATTCTATTTGGAGAAAGTGGTTGGCCCATCCAAACATTGAGAACATCACGACCTACCAAATTGACACAACAGACTTGATAGAGCCCAATCGAGAGGTTGCATGGCTTTTCGCTAGCATTATTGGCTAGGATAGTATGTTGAAAGTACCTAGGTATATTTTATATGTCACACACTATGTGATTAATAAACACGTGAACTTTGATTTGGGAGAGTAATATCAAACTAGATTGCCCACCAACTAACTAATTTTCAAAAAACCAAAAGATTGTACATGCACTACAAGGAAAACACCTTGTAGCAGAGGTTTTTGTGGAGGATTTTAGTGTTACAAAATTGGAAAAAAATTTCAAAAAAACCTTTGTTATTCGTAGCGTAGGTTTTAATGGATATTCCCTATAACTAAAAAAAATTAGGCATACGGATTTTTTAGCGAAGGTTTTGTTTTTTAGTGCTCATATTGGTAACACGCACCATAGTGTGTTTACATAACACGTATTGATACATACATAAACCTAAAAGCACCGATGTTTTTTCATAATTTTAAAGTAATAGTGTTTTTTCACAATTTTTAGCACTGATGTTGCAATGTAATTAATAGGCATCGATGTATGTGACTCATAAAAATGCATCGGTGTCTATTTTATGTCACACGCCATTTAGTGAGCTCAAAAGAATACAATGCATCGATATGTATATATTTTAATTAATGGGTTTTTTTACAAATTTTCAATTCATCATCACAAAATCAAATATTTTTATAATAATATTGATTTTTTATATTTTTGTTATTGCATATTGATCTAATGATTGCATTAATGCATTATCCAATGGATTACACCTATGTTATTTGTAACAATGTAAATCATCCATATATTAATTAATCAACAACACAACATTTTACAACATTCGACAATGCAATAAAATAAAATAAAACTCATTTTATTATATATCAATAAGAGACCCATCGTCATACAAAATGAGACAAAGTAAAAGTCCACAATAATCAAATTGCAACCAATATGTAATTGTTACACTTATTCATAACCTATCAGCATCCAATTGCGACAATATGTCAAGTACATTAAACAAAATGTCAACATGTATTTGTTACACTTATTTGTAACATGTCATCATGCAATTGGAACAATATGTCGAGTACATTAAACAAAATCCTTCATTTTCACATACAAATACTCCAAAACATACAACTTGCAGTAACATTCAATTATATTTATTTTCATTCATCACTTGAACTGTTTCCATCACCGAAGTTGCATGCATGCCTCATTTCTTCATCACTTGTAAGAAATATTGTACTTTGGTTATTTAACCTAATGGTTTCTTCATTTAACCTAATGGTTTCTTCATTGGATTGTTTTTGATGTTCCTCTTCTTCATGTTCCATCTCTATGTAATTTTTTTAAACCTTTTACAGTAATGCAATGCACACACAAATTCTTAAAACAGAAAAGAACACAATTGCAATCACACATACACAAAGATTTACCTTGGAAACCCAAATCGGGTAAACCAACAACTTGTTTAGAGTCGCACCTCTAACTCTTATTCATCATCATCCAACTTCATTGTTTACAATATATATATATATATATATATATATGATCATGATCCTACGGCATCCAAAACCTCTAATCCATTGACACAGATTAGACTATAACCCTAATTCCTTAACCGAAATTAGAAAAACATGGGCTAAACCAAAAATCCGCCCACACACCACAAAACCACAAAAAGAGAAAACCATGTGTTGAAAATTGCTAAAAAATGGTTGCAAAAACCGCCAAAAGAAAATTAGGGGCTCCCCCCCCAATGACCCCCCGCTGCACTCGACACAACGAATCGCGTGTGGGGTTGGTCATGCAAAGAATGTAACACATAGCCAACACTACAAACATAGAAAAAAAGTGTAATAAGTATATCTACATTTATATAGTATAATATACATGGTTGCATAAATAAATAAAATGTACCATGGAAGTGATTGTTTCATAAACAATACGCATTCTTTCGATGCCATGCTACATGCCATCTCTCAAAATCTCTTTTATTGGTTGCACTCCATACTTTGTTTCATGCATGTTTATTACTCCATGACAAAGCATAGTCGATATAATTAATATAAAGGGTTTCTTGTTGTTCCATTAATTATAAAATGAGGGAAGTTAAACATGGCTACTTACAAATTGTTCAATTAAACCTTGATATTTCAACATATACTCACAACCCATACTTAACCCAATGTCGTTCAATTCCTCAGTTGGCTCTTCTTTGTATGTTGGCACCTATTTAAAGACCTCCATGGATGACTGTAAATTAATTATTTAAATATAAAGATCACAACAAATATGAAATTTTAAATAAGGCCAAAAATAGAAGTTTTCACAAACTTTGTGATCAACCCTTTTCTTCCTCATTGTCATGTTTTATGTGTTGAATGGGTTCAATTTTTTCATTTTCTACCAAAAAAACAATTGAAAAGTAGTATTTCATGCAATAATTAAATTCGATGTACATAAAAAAAATCAATAATTACATACCTTGAAAGTCATGTGGACCAACCAAAAGTGAAATCTCAACCACATTCGGTGCATTTATGGTAAAAATCCCATCATGAAAATCTTCAAGCCAAGGTACTAAAGGGCCTCGAGCCTCTCAACAATTAAGATTGGTACCACAAGTGGTTCCATGTCCACTCAAACATGGGGAGCCACACCCAAGTGGCATCCATTTCTTACTTGGAACTAGTTATTTATGAGCTTGAAAAAATCCTATAAAAGGAGGTCATTGGTATGCATACAACATATAGAAGAAAAGGCATTGTTATGTTGTTTGTATTAGCTTGGAGAACCGTTTCCCAAAGCCTCATCCTTACATCCATAGCAACAAAGCTAGTGAATTGGATCTCTTCCATTTGAAGAGCTTCTTGCACCTTCTTGTACACTCACTGAGAGAGAGAAGGTTCTATTCAGATACAAAAGGACCCTCCCAAGGAAGGGGAGGATATCCTCTAAGGTGTTATCAATATTAGTCTTATCCATTGGTAAACATATCTCATTTTATTTTGGTTTTATCCTTGCATATTGTGCCTTTAGTTATTTATATTGTTTATATTACATGTTTATAGTGTTCCACAAACACTAACAAATCTCTGTGTTAATAGTTTAAACCTACTTTAACATTCAATTTCCCTTTTTGCTCACCCAAGTGGCAAAATAGGAAAAATAAAATGGTGACTCCACTGGTGTTATAAATCTTGTTCTCCCCGTGTAGGCTTCAAGAGCCCATTCTCTCATTTTTGTTGTTTTGTAGGTCACCAAACCAACCTACCTAAGCACCCAACCCAAGCATTTGGACCCTCATTGCTTCAGAATTCGTCCATATTTTTATTACATGTGCGATGATAGACTTGATGCGGCTTTCGAAAGAACAGTCCCACAGAGATGATCAAATTGTGCATATCATTGCATCATATCTCTACACAGTCCGCGCACATCATCACAACTATCACCACAGTAACTCGCATGGACCCTTTTTTCTCTTAGGCCAAGGGTGTTTTTCACCCTAACCTGCCAATAGGGGTTTAGAGTTTATTTTCTTGCACTTTGTAGACCTAAAGAATATTTCTTTGATTCCATTCGTGCATGATAAATTAGCTAATCTAGATTAATAGGAAGGATAAAAGAAACCAAATTTTGTTTTGTCTTGCCACATGGGTGGCTATTTAAGCATATAAACTCTTAGTTATATTTTTTCATCGATCACTTTACTTTTTTGGGACTAGGAGCTTTCTTGTATACTTCAAAGTATGCTCTTCACCTCGCACTCTCTCGAGTGATCTTGGTGAATCAGAACGAGGTTTATAAGACTTCTCCATCTTCTTTTCAAAACAAACATAGAGAGTAAATTAAAGTGAAAAGCACCCCAAATGTGCAAATCTTTCCATTGATATTTTCCAAAAAAAAAATTAAAATTCAAACAAGTAACTAGGTGAGGCCAAAGCACTTGTGCACCTCATAGTTCATTTATTGCAAATACAAACACTAGGGAGCTAAATATTTGAAAGGACCCCAGTTGTCCACATCATTGTACAACCTAGGAAAGTTTTGTATTTTTCAAAAAACACTTAGAAAGTTAAGGATTTGAACGGACCACAAATTGTTCACATCTTTTACTATCTAAGACTAGTTTTCCAATTATACAAGGATTGCAAAAACACATTTAGAGGTTAATTAAAGGAAGAGTAATAGACCCCACGACGTCCACGTGTTTGAAATCCAATCATAACCATATTTTTTTAAAACTTCCACGCTTGCACACAATCACATTCACACATATTAAGGCATCAACAACTCACTTTTCTCAAAGTATGCTTTCCTCCTTGCACCCACAAGTGATATAGGAGGATAAAAAAGACTTGAGTGTTCTCAAATGATCCTTCAACACACCCTTAAGCAACAAGAATGGTCCATGACCCTAATCCCAAAAACTTTTTAAAACACAACTCTAAGAACTCACTAAAATCCTCCTTAAGAGGTCACAAAACAAATTTTAGTTTAAGATAGAATTATGGGACCAAGTATCCAAAACAAATCCATTATCACTTTTCATTAGAAACTTAGTGTTTTGGGAACTTCCTTCCAATCAAGTGTTCCTACACCATAAGGCAAGGAGATACCCGCGAAGGGGTGAAGCTTAGGTATGGTTGTTCAGTGCGAGCTTCTTGAGCCACCCAACTCTTGTGAGGTATCTCTACCCATGACCATCGTTTGAGGTTGAGAGTCCCCTGCTGCACTTGAAGAAGGTAACCCAGTGGCCTAAAACTAGGATTTTTCTATAGAGGTGGCAGTGGTGGGATAAATTGCACCTAGGTCAAATTTTGAATCGCTATTGGGAAATATCGCCAGCCTTTTCTAGATATCCACCCTCTACCCCTCATTATAATTGATCTTTCATACCTTTACTAGCCTCTCTTCCAATGGGTTCATGCCCCATTGTTGAGAGCTATTGGAAGGCCCACTGACTTGAGCGGAAAGATGTTAGGTCTGTAGGACATGTGTTTTTTATGTTTTATTCCCCGACGCAGAAAATATCCCACCTTACTTTAAAAATATATATATTTTAAAAGTTGATTAATGTATGTTTATCAATTTGCCACTAAACATAGGCAGCTTTGTTCTTTGTTAAAGTAGGCCAACTCCATTTTTGTTGAAAATCACTTGTTAGCTATCCTTTCACTTAACAAAATAGCACACTTTTTCTAGTCCTGAACCATAGGGGACCCACTACCTCCCCAACGTTCTAGACACTTGCTTGGCCTCCCACTAATATTGGAAAGTATTCCTACTTTTACTGTCTCGTTGGTTCAACCTCCCCACTCACCTTTGAGTGCATTGATACTCGGTTTAGCCTTGCTTGGTTCCACCTTGCTCGACGCAACCCCCCCCCAAACAACAACTCGTCCAGTAGCCCTTCCTCCTCAGGAACCGACTCTCGACCATCAAACACAATGGCAGGAACATAGAACCTACCATATTTGGCCTCATTAAATCTTCCAGACTTAAGGAAACTCATCAATGACCCAATTTTACACGATGTTGCTTGGTTAAACATGTTAAACAAGCTCTCGTCCAACGTTCCTAAGTTTGACGGGAAACCAGGCGAGGACCCAACCAACCATGTCATGACGTTTCACGTATGGTTCTCATCCAACAACATCACGATGATTTTGTCCTCCTACGGTTATTTCAACGAACCTTAAGTGGTCACTCCGCAAAATGGTATGTGGATGAAAAAGCAGGGTCCCATGCGAGCTTCACATCTTTAGCCAAATCTTTTTATCATTTTTTTAGTTACCTATATGCCATGACATTGGCTTGGAAATCCTCTCGGATTTTTCCAAACGACTTCCACTCATATCGTGGCTCACATCCACGAATGGCAGTGAAGAAGAATCTTATGTAAAATTGAAACCACCATGGAACTACACCTAGATTGGTTCCTGAAATATTTAGTGCCCCTCATCACAAAAGATGTGGCCACTACCATGCCACAAATCAAAGAAGAGGCCATAACCAAATCCCACCACTTTGATTTGATCTACTCATAGTCTGGATACCTTTATACAGTTCTCCCTGATGCTCCTCAACCCCTGCCATTGTTGAAAAGTCAACAAGAAACATGTGTCTAATTTATTTTTCCCTTAAATAAATTGAACAATAAATATTAATCTATTATTTCATTCATAACTGAGTGAGTTGGATTTGTAACAGAATTATGAGTGTAGTTAAGTAAGTTAAGATCAGTTGTACTAGTTGTAACTAAACATGCACTAGTGAGAGTTCAGTTAATCATTGAACTCACATGCAACTGAAGATTCACCACGGTTAACTACATGCATGTCAAATCCAGTGGAGACC